>CAUYQV010176089.1:0-10170 GCA_963574575.1 Galagoides demidoff
GGGCGCCTGTGATCCCAGCTACTTGGGAGGCGGAGGCAGGAGACTCGCTTGAGCCCAGGAGTTGGAGGTTGCTATGAGCTGTGATGCCATGGCACTCTCCCCAGGGGGATAGCTTGAGGCTCCGTCTCAAAAAAAAAAAAAGAAAAATAACCTCCTTTTCCTAACTTGAATGCTGATTTAAAAAACTGTATTAAATTTTTTTTTACTTTTGGCTCGGAGCCTGTGGCTCAAGTGCCTAAGGCACCAGCCATGTACACCCAAGGTGGCGGGTTCGAATCTAGCCAGGCCTGCCAAACAACAATGACGGCTGCAACCAAAAAAAAAAATAGCCGGGCGTTGGGGCGGGCGCCTGTGGTCCCAGCTACTTGGGAGGCTGAGTCAAGAGACTGGCTTGAGCCCAGGAGTTGGAGGTTGCTATGAGCTGTGATGCCATGGCACTCTACCCAGGGGGACAGCTTGAGGCTCTGTCTCAAAAAAAAAAAAAATCTTTTTACTTTTTAAATAACTAAGTGTGAAAGTGAACAAAACACAGAATACAATGAAAAGCCCAGCTAATAGTAAGTAGTTGTATTTAAAAGTTTATTTCCTCTTACATTTGAGTATTTTTAATTTAAAATTTAAAAATTCTGAAGAGGAAGTGTTTCTGTACTGCACTGGTTCCACAATAGAACTCATATTTAAAAACAACACAAAATGTTGACGTGTCCGTGGTTTCTAGGCAGTGAGCTTAGCCAGGGTCATGGAGTCTTGTCCTGTTGTTCCATTCGTCATTTTCTAATCACTGTAACAGTCCTCCAAGAGCTCAAGATGTCCTTCAGGTGAACGAATTCTGGAAGTCCTCAGTAGCAACTGTTGGTAGGACTGTGTCTTTCAGGGTAGCACTTTTGTTAACTCTCTTTCCCAGTGCTAAACCAGCTCCTTCCTAAGAGCCCCACATGCAGATTTCTCTCCCATCTCTTTACCTTCATTACCTAAACCTCTTCTGCTTATTTGATGCCTGTGTTTCTGGCATATTTTCTCTTTTCCTACCTTCCCTATTCCTCAGTTTAGTCCTTTCCTTAATTCCTTTTTGTCTTGTATTTCTTAGGCCCAGAACAATCATTCCTAGGTAGTCACTTGGATGAATCTATTTATTCAATTCTCAGTTCAAATGTTACCTCCTAAGGGAATCTTAATCCAATTACATTAGCCAAGCCCTCTTCCCTGGCCCTTTATCCCATTAACAAAGAGGTGGTATAGCATAATGGCTAAGGAAACCAGGGTTTGGACCTAGTTTGGATCCTGGTGTTAGCACCTTAACTGTCTTTGTAACCTTGGACAGTAAACTTACTCCTTGTTTTTTATTTAATTTTTATTATGAATATGAAGATGGTATCTGTTTTATACTTTGATGTGTGCATTATTTGAATTAATAATACATTTAAGGTACTTAGAATGATGCCTGGTACATGTCAAATGTTCACCAATGTTCTAATTATTGAATATTAGTAAATTGTAATGTAAGAAACTTGTCCTTGGCCTTGGTCTTGTAGTCTTGTGGGGAAGATAATAATTTCATAAGTAATGGTATAAAATATGATGAATGTTGTGATTAAAGAATATATAAAAATATGAAGTTAGTTGTACCTGTCTAATTACTTTGGTTAATTATTATCTGATTATTTTGTTATGTCTTTTACTGAAAAGTTGGCACTACCTCAGCTGGTGTAAAAGATACAGAGAAGTTAGTGTTCTTCCTTTAGTTTATAGTAAGAGGATTGAGAATGATAGAGATGGGAGGGGTACTAGGGAAATTGGAGAAGGTCTTTCCAATATGGTGACATTTGACCAGAGGATGTGAGGATATGAGTTATGTGTGCATGTGGAAGAGTAGTGATCCAGTCAGAAAGAATAGTAAATGCGGAGTCCCTAAGGTGGAACTGTGCTTAGTATGTTCACTAATCAGAAAGAAGGCCAAAGTCACTGCAGTGTGAGAATGTAGTGGGAATGCCGTGGTGATAGCAGCAGAGCAGGGTTAGGAACCACATGATGCACAGCATGGCTAATCTTTTATACTGGGTAAGATGGGAAATGATTAGAGAATTTAGAGTGGAACACTAAGATACATTATTTATGTTTAACAGAATCACTTATTGCTGTGTTAAGAATAAACTGTAGGGATAAATGAAGGCTCTTATATCCCAGTTCAGATGAGAGGTAGTGGGGGTGTTGGAAGTGGAAGTGATGATTATGGACTTGTTTAATTTTAGAGGCAGGTCTTGCTAGGTTGCTCAGGCTGGCCTTGAATTCCTGGGCTTAAACCATCCTCCCACCTCAGCCTCCCAAGAAACTGGAATTATTTTTCAGATTAATATGAGGATACAAATGATTAGATTATAGTGTTTGTGTTTATTAGGTAAGGTCCTTGTTGTAATTGTGCCCCTCACCCAGGAGATGTGCTACATACCCTTACATTGTGTCTATTAGGTAAGAGCACACCAAATCCTTTCCCTCAACCTGAATTAAAATGAATTTTTCTCTTGTGTGGGTGTATATTAGTCTGTCTACTAGCTTCATATTCATATTGAATACATTGGATACTTTTCCATTCTTGTGATACTTTACTAAAGAGAATGAATGTTCTCCAGCTATATCCAGGTAATACAAAAGATGCAAAGTCTCCATTTTTTATGGCTGACTAGGGTATACATATGCCGCAGTTTATAGCTGGGACTGTTTTTAATTGTATAGTTCAGTGGCCTTAAGTACACTTGCAATGTTTTTCAGCCATCACCAAATATTATTCTCCAGAATTTATTTCATCTTCCCAAAGTGAAATTTTCATTGAATAATAATTCCCCATTGCTCCCTCCTCCTGTCTTTTGTATAGCCACCACTCTACTTTATGTCTTTAAAATTTGACTCTAGTTTCCTCATATAGATGGAAGTATTTGTCTTTTTTATTTTTTGTCATATAGTATTTGTCTTTTTTTTTTTTTGCAGTTTTTGGCCAGGGCCGGGTTTGAACCCACCATCTCTGGTGTATGGGGCCAGCGCCCTATTCCTTGAGCCACAGGCACTGCCTGTATCTCCTTTTGTGACTGTTATATTTTACTTGACATGATGTCTTAAAGATTCATCCATGTTGTAGCACGGATCAGAATTGTCTTCCTTTGGGTTGGGTGGGGTGGCTCACACCTATAATCCTAGCATTCTGGGAGGCTGAGGTGGGAGGATTCCTTGAGTTCAGGAGTTTAAAACCAGCCTGAATAAGAATGAGACCCCCCCCCCCATCTCTCCTAAAAATAGGAAAAAAAACGACCTGGGCACGGTCACAGGTTCCCGTAGTCCTAGCTATTCAGGAGGCTGAGGCAAGTAGATCATCTGAGCCCAAGAATCCGAGGTTGCTGTGAGCTATGATGATGCCAGGCACTCGACCCAGGTGACAGAGTGAGACTGCCTGGCCGGTGGGGGGGGAAGAAAAAGAATTTCCTTCCTTTATGAGGCATTCCATTGTCTATATACTGTCTTTTGTTTATTCTTCATTGATGAATGCTTGGATTGCTTCCTCCTTTTAACTGTTGTAAATAATGCTGCTGTGAAGATGGGTGCAAATATCTCTTTGAGTCCTTCTTTCCAGGTCTTTGAGTATACATCTATATACCCAGAAGTGTAATTGCTGGTTTACATAGTAATTCTATTTTTATTTTTAAGAGATAGGATCTTTCTGTATTGCCCACACTGATCTCCAACTCTTCGGCTCAAGAAGTCCTCCTGACTCAGCCTCCCAAATAGCTAGGTTTACAGGCATGAGCCACCACACCCAGCATATTTTAATTTTTTGAGGAAAAAAATTGCACAGAGGCTACAGCATCCCATCAACAGTATACAAGGATTCCATTTTCACTACCTCTTCTCCAACACTTGTTATTTTGTTTTCTTTTTTGATAATAGCTATCTTAGTAGATGTAAAGTGATATCTCATATAGTTTTGATTTGCATTTCTCTAGTGATTAGTGATGTTGAGCATTGTTCGGCTATTTGATTATCTTCTTTGGAAAAATACTTGTTCACATCCTTTGCCTATTTTTAAATTTTATTGTTTTTGTGGTTGAGTTGTAGGAGATCTTTATATATTCTAGATATTAACTCCTTATCAGAGCTATCATTTGCAAATACTGTGTCCCATTTTGTGGATTGCCTTTCATTCTGTTGGTTGTGTCCTTTGATACACAAAGGTTTTTAATTTTGAGGTAGTCCATTTTATCTTGTTTTTCTTTTGTTACCTGTGCTTTAGGATATTCTTGAGTGTTCTTTTGAATATTTAAAAGCAGGACCAATTACCTATTAATTACACTTACACATAGTGCATAATAACAGCAAAATCTTCATCATCATGGAGAATACTTTATATTCTCGGAAGGAGGACAAGTTTCTGCTCATTAAGATCCAAATGTAAAATGGAATGACAGGAGAACAAAATGTATTGTTTTATGTTCTTTGTGTAGTCTTTCAGAAATGAGTCACTAGTAGCAGTAGCCATGAACCTTTGTGGTACAGAGGTGCATTGGTAACTAGAGATCTGTCAGGAAGATTTGCCCTCCCTCTGTCTGTTCTGAGGCCTTCCTGGACCACTCTAGAACTCTCCCCTCTTGCACGCTCTTCACTCTCATCCCCATATTTCTTTTTATTCTTGGCACTTTTTTATGAACAGACATTTTGACATTTGATTGCTTTTTCATTTAAGGTCTGTCTTTATAAGGGACTTTGTCTGTTGTCCACTGCTGACTTCCCAGTGCTTCAGAAAATGCCCTGTAAATATTTGAGTTAATAAAGCAACCTCTAGTTAAACATCTTCTACTTTCTGTCAACAGAAATCTTAAGAAGTAGATGCTTATTCCCACTTTCATTCGTTTGCTTTGTAACACCACTATCCCATACCATACAACTTTTGTTGTAGCCCCTATTTTAGTATTGTGCCATTTATACAGGATGTAAAACAGGATAAGTATTGGAGGGCTTATTGTGTGCCAGGCACTGTTCTAAGACAGGCACAGGTACATTAACATCTTAGGGTTGATTTAAGTCATTTTGGTACCAACAGTTTCAAAGAGAAAATTACTTTCATTTAAAAATGGGATTCATGAACCAAGTTGTATTTATAAAGATACATTAGTTTAATATTTTTCTTAGATTTAACCTTATATGAACTTTTCCCCCAGATATTTTCTAAATTTGGCACAGTCTTGAAGATTATCACCTTTACAAAGAATAATCAGTTTCAAGCCTTGCTTCAGTATGCTGACCCAGTGAATGCACATTATGCCAAAATGGTAATTATGATCTTTTTCATTTTTTAATTGTCAATCATTCACTTCATTGATAGCTGAAGGAAGCCACATGTCTTTCTCAAACAGTTTACTGGTTTTTTAAATTGTGATAAAATATATAACAGCCTAGTATTTACCTTATTAATCATTTTTTTAAGTGCAGAGTTTCCTGTGTTCTTTTTTCTGAGCTGAAAATTATTGCTTCTTTCTTTGTATGAGATGGTTTCAAATCTCCTAACATCTTAGACCTCTGAGACTCAGTCCAGTTTGTCATATTTAAAGTCTAGAGTTTTGTATCGTATTCCTGATATGATCTGATTAATAAAGTTGAATTACCTTTACCCTTGTACCTTCATTTACTTCTGTTAAATCAGCCAAAGATTGATTTTACTATTTTTGCAACCATAATCAGTGTTCATTCCTGTTGAGCTGTCAGTTGGTAAAGATACTAAATCTCAGGAATTATGCTGCTGTCAATTCATGTTGTCTTCTTTTAAGTACACAAATACTGGAATTTTTTTGGCAAGATACAAAACTTCACTTTCACTTTGGTTATATTAGACATATTATTGAGTTCTACCCCTAACCCTAATTTTATCTTGTACTGGTATCTGAATCATTTCTAATTTCTGTTCAAAGATAGGGACTAACTTTTATGATACTTTTTGTACCACACAGTGTCTGGCACTTGATTGGGAATATAGCTGTTATATTTCCTATACCCTCTATCCACATACATAGATTATTTTGTACCTTTTGACAGCATATTTATCAATGACTTATTGTAAATCAGAGTGTTTTTTCCTACATATTTGTTTGTTTTATTTTTATGTGGTTTGGTTTCTGGTATCTGTTTTTATAAATTCAAGCACTTGTGGAAGTCATAGTCAGCCATCATCCTTTGGTAAATTTTTGTTCTTTCAAAGGTAGGGATTACTGATCTTTGGTTACAGCTGACTCCAAATTTCTGTCAGCTTATTATTCCAAATATTATAAAAATAAATTTACAATTTAAAAGAAAATGGTAGATAATATTGTAGCTCTGATAAGTACCATTTTACAGGCTTTGTTTCATCCTAACCTATGTAAACTATATTAAAATGAATTATGATGAAATGTAAAATTAAAGTATCTTCAAACATTTGCCATAGGCAAAATAATCATGATGACAGCTAATATTTTATAATATCCAACCATTTTCCAAGCTTTTGCATTTCTTTTCTCATTTGACATTGCTGTAGTCAATACAGACATTATTAATTTTATTTTACAGATGAAAACTGAGACTTAGAGATTTTTTTTTTCTCCCTTAAACTTTGTAAACAGAGTCAAAACCCCAAATCTTTGGCTTTTAGTCTTGTGCTCTCTGCTTTGTACCTGAATGCTACTCTGTGTCAACATAGAGGCTACTTGATTTATTAGTGTTGTTGTCTTGCCAAAACCAGTCCCTTTCTTACATGCTTTAGGCTCTGGATGGCCAGAATATCTATAATGCATGCTGCACTCTGCGTATTGACTTCTCCAAGCTCACCAGCCTTAATGTGAAATATAATAATGATAAAAGCAGAGACTTCACTCGCTTAGACCTTCCTACTGGTGATGGCCAGCCATCCCTTGAACCCCCTATGGCTGCTGCTTTTGGTGAGTAGTTCCTTTTTGGGTCACAAAACAAGTTTTCCAAAGTTATAAGTTTAAGTTAACTATGTACTAGTCTATGTCAGTTCACCATTCCTTCTTGAGTTCTCTTGTGATTTCTAAAAGAAAGCAAGAATCATGGAACAAAGTATGTCCATTAATTAAATCTTAGTGTTAGGAACATTAGTTGTCAAATCAATGGATATCTGAAATTGAGTTACAAATTTATTTTCTAACATCATCATTACTCTTTCTAGGTTACACAACCATTTGCTTCAAATTAATAGTCTTACATATTAACATCGATTTAAACATGCTAGTTTATAGCCAACAGAATTTTGTCATATATGCTCTTGAGAAAAATACTTTTCTTATTTTTAAACGGTGATATTTTAAATCAAGAGCTTAAACTAATGGTATGTTTTTCCTTGAATAAAGAATGTTTACTTTGTTTTTTCAACATTGAAACTTTTGTTATCTTAAGTTTGTATGAAGTTGCACTTTGGGTACATAAAAATATAGCTTTCTGTTTCTGCAAGTGTTACTTTTAAGAGCTTCCTTCTTTTATTTAAAGTAAACCTTTACATAAAGGAAAAGCAGTGGATATCCCAGTGTGAACTTGTTATTAGGTTAATATATGCTACTCTTTAGTTGTGGTTTATTGTTTAGATAAAGTATTAATTAAGTTTTATTACTCTTTGTGATTGGTATGATACCATAGAAGAAACTAATTGAGACTTTAAGTAGTATATCATGGATTGGCCTTCACAGATGAGAAAATTAAAGAACTGAAATAACAAATGGTTCTCCAAAATTTTCTAGAAAATAGTTAATAGTTTAGAATGAAATCTTTTTCATTATTTATAATTTAAAAGTCAAGTGAATTATTCAGTTTATGTTCCTAATAGTGTTAACATTTCTTTTTTGGTCTCTTTGACCAAATTTTTGTGTTTAGGGTTTTTTGTTTTGTTTTGTTTTTTGAGTTTTTTTTTTTTTTTAGTGTTTTAGATAGGATTTTGCTTTGTTGCCTAGGCCAGAGTGCATTGGTGACATCATCGCTCACTGTAACCTCAAACTCTGGGCTCAGGAGATCTGCCTGCCTTGGCCTCTCTAGTAGCTGGAACTATGGGAGCATACTACTATGCTCAGATCATTTTTCTGTTTCTTTAATATTTGTAGAGATAGGATGTGTCTATGTTACTCAGGCTGGTCTCAAATTTCTAGGCTTAAGCAATCCTCCCATCTTAGTCTCCCAAAGTGCTAGGATTATAGGTATGAACCACCATACCTGGTCAAAAATGTTTATGTTTTATATCCATTATCAGCACCTAACTTAATTATGTTTGAATTGGCAGAGTCATAGGTCTTTGTCATTACCATTTTAATAATAGGTGATAGGAGTTGGATGAAATTCAGGTTTACTAAAACTTAGCTATCAAATGCAGAATTGCACTTATTTCAGTAATTAAATACTTTTGGTATAATTAATGTTCTGCATTGTGGGAGAAAGACATTTTTAACTGTAGTTAAGCTTGATTTCTAAGTATAAAATATCAGAATATTCATATTTTTTCATCTTATTAATAAATCCTTAGTCATTGCAAAATAACGTCTACATCCTATGATAAGTGATTGATGAAACAGAAAACAATATGCTTTATATATTATCTAAAAGTTTCTCTATTCTGCCTAATATTTGGCATAATTCTCTTCTCTTTTCTTCCTTTCTCCTTCTTTGTCGCCTGGGCTAGAGAGCAGTAGTATCCTTCTAGCTTCCTGCAACCTCAGTCTCCGAGCCTCAAGCTATCCTCCCACCTCAGTTCCCAAAGTGCTGGGATTACACTGTGCCCAACCGTCCCTTCTTTTTTCTCTTGGCTTCTGAAACACCACACTCTGCATACTGTCTTCCTAACTTATTAGCTGTTCTTTTGCTTTTAAAGGCGACCCTTTGTAGTTTCTAGGGTTGAAGCATAAGCACTCTGCCCCTTCTTTTTAGTGATATTTATTATATCTATAGAAAATCTTATAAAACACGTATATGTATTTTTTTTCTTTTTTTTTTTTTTTTTTTTTTTTTGCAGTTTTTGGCCAGGGCCGGGTTTGAACCTGTCACCTCTGGTATATAGGGCTAGTGCCCTACTCCTTTGAGCCACAGGCACTGCCCAAGTAAATATATTTATTAACATCTATAGCATTACCACCCAGATTGAGAAACAAAATATTTATACATATCTGAAGAAGCACTTGTGATAGGAAGGGGAAAATTCCCTTTTTCCTGGAAAGTTCTCTGAAAAATCAACTCATAAAATAGATAATAACCCAATATCCCAACAGGGTTCAGAAATTTATTTACTATCCTTTTAGAAGAGAGGAGATGAGAAACATAGGTAATTATGTTTATGGAATCAGAACCAATCAGTGGTTGCCAGGGAGGGTAAATAGATACTTGGGAGAATAAAGGGATGGAGAGAAACAGATTGACTTATAAATTAACCTGAGAGACAAGATTTTTTTTATTTGTTCTGCTTTTTGAGACAAAGACTCACTCTGTTGTCCAGGCCAGAGTGCCATGGCATCAGCCTAGTTCACAGTAACCTCGAACTCATGAGGTCAAGTGATCCTCCTGAATCAGTATCCTGAGTAGCTGGGACTGTAGGTGGCTGCCTAGCTAATGTTTAATAATGCTTAGTCTGGTCTTGAACTCCTGAGCTCAAGTGATCCTCCTGCCTTGGTCTCCCAGAATGCTAGGATTACAGGCATGAGTCACTGCTCCCATCCAAGACAGGTATTATATTTAAAATTATTTGGACCATTTCTTGTTGTATTCTTGATTTTCTTTCCTGTACTATGTTGAGATAACAGGGGGAGAAGGGAAATCAAGTATTCTTTTTGATGAATCTGACTGGTTTATGGACGTGAGGGAAAGTCTCTTCCAAAGTCTCTTGATGTTTAAGGCCATTAAGTCAAATACTTTTTGTACCAAGGAGTTGTATTTTGGGGTAGTATTTCCTGAGTTTCTTCACATTCTCTCTACCCCTCTTCATTAATTGTTTTTCCACTCTTTTTTTTTTTTGAGACGGAGCCTCAAGCTATCCCCCTGGGTAGAGTGCCATGGCATCATAGCTCATAGCAACCTCCAACTCCTGGGCTCAAGCGAGTCTCCTGCCTCCGCCTTCCAAGTAGCTGGGACCATAGGCACCCACCACAACACCCGGCCATTTTTGGG
>CAUYQV010176094.1:0-54828 GCA_963574575.1 Galagoides demidoff
GCCTGTGGTCCCAGCTACTTGGGAGGCGGAGGCAGGAGACTCGCTTGAGCCCAGGAGTTGGAGGTTGCTATGAGCTGTGATGCCATGGCACTCTAGCCAGGGGGATAGCTTGAGGCTCTGTCTCAAAAAAAAAAAAAAAAAGAAAGGTTCTGATTTTTAATGGAGCTAGAAGCCAAAAAAAAGAATGATCATGCTTCATTTATGAGTTTCAGAACTGAAACTATAAACACATCAGTACGTGAAAATATTTAAAAACAAATCTCAAACTGACTATATCCAATCCAACATTAGAAACTGGTCTTAATTAGAATTATAGCATACTAAGTATATGTGCCATAAAACCACTCTTGCAAAGAAATGTTTGTTTTTTCTTTCCCAAGAGCAAAGAGAAGTTAGTCAATTGTAAATACAGAAAGTAATCAGATACTGTATTAACTGATCTCTCCAAGAAAGAAGTCTGCCTGAGCTACATAACACAACCATGAACATACAAGACAACAGTTACTCTGGTCAAGCTAATTGTGTCTTTATTATGTAAGGTAACAGAATGTTACTAAGATACTAACTTGTTTTTCAGAATCTGAAACCTAAAATTTTAGATTTGCGTTAGAAGGTGTAAATAAAAAAAGTTAAATGATGCTACATAGTAACAATCTAGAAAGACAAAAGAAAGAAGAGTATTGGATTCAAAGAGTTGGGGAAGCTGGTAAATAGTACTTAAAGATATGGGAACCCAAAATTAGAGAAAAGAAAATCACACCAAATTCCAAAAAAGATAGGGAATGCTATGTAAGTTTCCATAGGAAAATAACTTTTAGAATAGCCCATAATCCTATTTTTGCCCAAAGTTTTTACTCATCCTACGGGTATAAATAATAAGTACTCAATAAATTTTTTAACTTTCATTTTCAGAATAAAAGTTCTAGTGTATATTCTGGACATTATAATGGATATCTAGCCATCCAGCATCCAATTTAACCTCCTGGTTAACAAAAACAGCAACCCAACACTCTTCTGATGAACCACCTGATCCCAAACTGTCCTAGCAGTTGGGGTAATATTGACCCCATCCTCAAGTTTAGGGGTAGACTTTACTGGCCAACATCAATCAGCACATCCCATTCATCTGGCTATGGAGATTAGTTCTAGAATTAAGTACATGACACAACTCAGGCTAGCATGAATCAAGCCAGGAGCATCCTAGTGTTGAGAGAGGAAATTTCTATCTGCTAGCCTTAAATCGTGACTTAAGCCTAAAGCTGCTATAGCCATCTTACAACTATAAGGGAGAGCTTGTCTAAGAAGCCAACTAATAGAAAAGAGCAAAGCCTGGTGAAAGGGAAGGAGGGATGTAGAGCAAATGTTTGAAAGTCTGCATCCCAGTACATCTGAGAACATCTCTCACATGCAGACTCCACAGTAATGTGTGCAATAAATTCCCTCGAGTCTGTTTAGCTGGGTATTCTGACCCCTGCAATCAAAAGATGTAAACAAAATATAATTTGCTTGCAAGACTATCTCTCATTTAAGTATTTATTATTATAGTAGTTTGAATTCTAGAATGTTTTTATTATTAATAGTCTCATAACTATACTGTCCCTGCTTACTTAATGGGTTCCTAACACTAGGCTACTGACTACAGTTAGCCTGCTAATGTCCATTAAGGAAAAATAGCTTTCAAACTTGCTATCCATTTGTAAAAATAAAATATATTGGGAGTCAATTACAAAGTTAATAGCCAATTCTGCACACAAATGCCCATACGTGAGAAATGTAGAATATGCTCCTGTTTTTGACTGTTTGGTGTTAACTCATCAAAGCTTTATAGGCCAGAATAAAATATTTTTCTAAACTGGAAAAATCTTTAATGTGTGTACAGAAGCAGCTATTCCCAAACTGCATTAGTAGGGAGTGAAACTCCCAATATTACTAGTTATCTCCACTAGAATACATCGTCTAAATGAGATCCACAGAAATCAAAGGGCAAAGTACAAATTAAGAAATAGAACACTAGAGAAATTAAAAAAAAAAAAAAAAGAAAGAAACAGAACAGTCAACACCAGAGAAAGGACAGAACCTCTCATCTTGCTTAGTTCATACTATCAGCTTTATTCATGCATGATTCACATACCATAAATGCATCCTTTTAACTATATAACTCAATAGTCTTTAGTATATTCATCAAGCCCACAGCCAATTTTAGAACATCAGTACCATCTCAAAAACAAACCTCTTTAAGCTACTGCTCTCCTACCCTTTCTATCTTCTCCTGCCCTAGGCCACCACTACACTACTAAATAGATTTGCCTATTAGGGACATTTCACACAAAGGAATGACACAGCATGTGGTCTTTGGGGGCTGGCCCCTTTCACTTAGCTCACTGTTTCAAGGTTCATCAGTGTGGTAGTACCATTAGCACTTCACTCCTTTTTATGGACAAATGATATCCCACTGGATGGACAGACCGCATTTGTCAGCTAACAGACAATCCTGCCTGGTCTTATACATCACTTCTGATAGTAAGTGATTGCAATCAGAACAAAAAATTATTAATAATAATAAATAAAACCATTTACTAAGTACCTGTTATATTTACATCATAGGAATGTGCTTTATTTACATTTTCTGATGAAATCTTCCCGGAAAAATGTAAGTACTATTGTTCTTATTTTACAGATAAAAAATACTAAAAATCAGAAGGTATAAATTTATACCTTAACTTGGTACGTGGAAGTCAATGGTGTATGGACTTCAGATGGGAGGGGAAGAAACAGACAGCAATGCTCAGCACTCTACACTGTGTGGCATCTGTTCTTTCTTTTTCTCCCACATATCTGAATGCAGATACTCAGAACCAGCATGGACTAAAAGAAGGTTTGAAAACCAGGACTGTGGAACTTCAAAGCCCATGTTCTTTCTAAGAACCAGTACTACCTTATACCAAATGGGCACTAAGTTTTCTTTCCAGTTCAAAATCCAAAATAAATTCCATTATCTGGAACAGGGATTTTTAACTTTGGCACTACGGACTTTGGGGGCCACATAATCCTCGACTGTGGAAGACTGTCCTGTGCACTGTGGATGGCTCACAGCATTCCTGGCCTTTAACACACTAGACAGCAACAGCATTCCCTCAAGTTAGGACAACCAAAAGAAGTCCCCAGACATTGCCAAATTCCCCCCAGGAAGGTCAAAATCACTCCCAGTTGAGAAATAATGACCTAAAACTAATGGTTAATAGTCAACACTGAGTGGGGAGAAAGCAGGTTCAAAGGAACAAAAAACCAAATGATGGAAGAAATGGATAGCTGCGTTTATTAAAAAAAAAAAAAAAAAATCATCTAGTGAAATCTGTATTTGTATTCCTCTACTTCTCTACAAATTCAGGGGTAAAACTTTTAGCCAAGCCATAGATGTTCTAAATATAGTTAACATATAAAATGGCTGAGTAAGAGTTTTCTTTATTAGCAAGACTTGCAGGTTTTCAGCAATGGAGATTTCAGCACATACCTGGCAAGTATAGTAGTTTACAACTCTCACAGAAGCAAAGTGGTCTACTGCAGTAAGCAATACACCAAATTCAGAGAATCTCTACCTTTATGCCTTAATTTCCCCATCTGTTAAAAAAAAAAAAAAAACCAGGTACAGGGAAAGGCAGAAAAGCAGAAGGGGTCTAATCTGAGCTGCAGAGGAGATTTCACAAACTGATTTGTTATTACTATCATATTAATCGCTCATGCTCAGGCTTTGATCAGAAACTCCACAGTACCATTATAGTACGAAACATATCAACCTAACCTAGATTAAAATTATGCTCACTAAAATATGAATAGATAAAAATACAGTTCTTAAACAGAACATATATCTCTCACGAAACTTCTCCTAAAATTTAGCTTCATAGTTTTAAATTGATCCTTAGTTTATAATGTCATAAGCATTACTGCCATGAGAAACAAGGGGAAAATATGATGGGTCTCTAAGTATTTGTATTCAAATTGTAAAACTTAGCATCCTCTCCTGGAGCCTTAGAAGTATAGCGCTAACATTAACTCTGACTCCTCTAAGACAAAGAGTGAAGCCTTCTGAAGTGCCGCCCACACAAAGGAGAGACCAGTGAGAACCAGAGGGCCAAGCACAGTGGTCCCACCTTGCTACACTACAGCAAGCATGGGGACAGGCTCTGGAATAAATGTATTTATTTACATGCTCACTTCTTCCTCTCAGAACAGAATATGAGATTCATAAGAGGAAGGTTAAGGAAAAGAACATTTCAAAAACAAAAACTTACAAAAAAGATCTTACTTAATGGTGAAACTTAAAAAACATTCTCTTCAAGATTAGAAAAAAAGACAAGGATATACTCTAAGAACATTCCAATTTAACCATGTGCTAGGAGTCACACAGCCAATGAAAAAAACTAATCAAAAGGTGTAAGGACCAGAAAGGAAGAAATAAAACTGTTACCATTTTTAGAAAACCAAGAAATAATCTGTAGACAAAAGTATCCTTTATAAGGGAGTTTACATAAGGTGGCTGTAAACTGCCACAGTTAAGGGAGAAAAGACAGAAAATATGATTATAAAAAAAATTACAATAGCAGAAACACTATAAAATAATTTAATTGATTTCCTTTTAATGGAGAAAACTTTGATCCAAAGTTTTGGATCAAAGGGAGAAAATGATAAAGCTTTACTGAAAGATATTTTTAAAAACTACATAAATGGAGAGTCTATATTATAAAGATACACATTCTCAGCAGAGGGATCTACATATTTGATGCAATTCCAATAAAAATACAAGTTCTTGCAGACTTTGTTTAGTGGACTCTAAGGTTTATATCAAAAAGCCAAGAGCCAAGAACAGCAAAGTCATTCCTAAAAAAGAACTAAGTGGGAAATCTGCCCCACCAGCTATCAAGAGTCATGATATATATAAAGCTCCAGGAGTTAAGACAGGGTGGTAATGGCACAGGCAGAAGTAACTAGATCGACAGAAAAGAAGACAGCCCAGAAATCTCAAAACCTAGCTTATGCCAGAAAGAATACCTCAGGTCACTAAAGGAAAGATAGTCCATTACCAATACTGGGTAAACCAGTCGTTCATAAAGAAAAAATTAAGTCTTAAGTCCCTACCTGACACTACCAAATAATTTCAGATGGAACTGAAATGTGAAAACAAAAGAAATGTGAGACTTTACAAAGACAAGAATATCTTCCTGTGTAGGAAAATGTTAGCTCCTAAAAATGTTAATTACTAAAAAACGACAAATGTCATTACCTTAAACTCAAGAATATCTGATAATCATAAGAAAACTTGAGGAAATCAAAATGACAAACTACAAACTGGTAGATTCTATAATGTACATAACTAATAAAAGCAGATACTCCAAAGAAAACTGAAGTAGGACATAAAATGGGTATGAGAAAACCTAAATGGACTGGATACATGTATGTAAAATAAGATACTCAACCTTCCTTGGGGTGGCCCCTGTGGCTCAGTGAGTAGGGCACCAGCCCCATATACCAAGGGTGACGGGTCTGAACCCAGCCCCAGCCATACAAAAAATAGCCAGGCATTGTGGCGGGCACCCATAGTCCCAGCTACCTGGGATGCTGAGGCAAGACAATCGCCTAAGCCCAGGAGTTGGAAGTTGCTGTGAGCTGTGATGCCACAGCACTCTACCTAGGGCAATAAAGTGAGACTCTGTCTCTAAAAAAACAAAAAAAGAAAGAAAGAAAGATACTCAACCTCATTTGTAACCAGAAAAGTTAACTAAGCCATAATGAGACACATTTTATACTCATGTGAATGACAAATTTTTAGAGTTCACCAGTATCAAAAGTTGATAAGGATATAGACAATAAAGGCTTTTATACACTACTGGTAAGAGTATAAAGTAAAATCATTGACAAACAGCTGGGAACTGCCCAATAAAACTGAATATGAAAATACCCTATGAACCAGCTTATATAACCCAGATATAAACACGTGTCCCTGAAGATGCATGTATAAATGTGTTACCAGAGGGAAAAAATGGAAATTATCAGAACAGCTATCAACAGAAGGATGGATAAGATTGTATAAACTACGTAACAGTGACTATGAATAAATACTAGCTACAGATCAGGCACGATGGCTCACATCTGTAATTCTAGCACTTGGGGAGGACCTGGGAGGATTGCTTTAAGCCAGGAGTAGATGACCAGCCTGAAGGCTTAGAGCCCATAGTTCCATGGTTAGGGTGCTGGCCACATAAACCAAGGGAGTAGGGTTTGAACCTGGCCCAGCCTGCTAAAAAACATGACAACTGCAACAACAAAAAAAATCAAAAAATAGCCAGGCATTGTGGCAGGCATCTGCAGTCCCAGCTACTTGGGAGGCTGAGGCAAGAGAATCATTTAAGCCCAAGAGTTTGAGGTTGCTGTGAGCTGTGACACCACCACACTCTATTGAGGGCAACATAGTTACTCTCTCTGCCTCAAAAAAAAAAAAAAAAAAAAAAAGACAAGCCTGAATAACAAAGTGAGATACCATCTCTACAAAAAATAGAAAAATTAGCTGGATGTGGTAGCATGAGCCCATAGTCCCAGCTATTCAGGAGGCTATGGCAGTAGGCTTCCTTAAGCCCTGGAATTTGAGGCTGCCAGGAGTGATGGTACCACTGAACTCTTGCCTGGGCAAGAGAGCAAGAGCCTGTCACCAAAAAAAACACAAAAATAACCATTCTAGCCACACATATCAATATGGGTGAAGTCAATAACGTATAAAATAAAAGCCCCTCACAGAGAGTATGTATTTAGTATGACTCTCTTTAGGATGTACTAAAACAAAATAAAGAAAAAAAAATATATATATATGGATATCTACAAAGATTGTATAATAAAGAAAAGCAAAGACATTATTCACATAAAATTCAAGATAACTGTTACTCTTAAAGGGAAGAGTGGAATAAAACCTATTTCACCTAAGTCTAGTTCTTAAGCTGTATGGTAGGTAATTAAGTATTTACTTGATTACTATTCTCTAAATTATATATATATATTTGATATACTATTTGGGAAGTAGATATTTCACATAATTTTTTTATTTTTTTGAGACACAGGCTTAAGCTATTGCCCTGGGTAGAGTGCTATGGCATCGTAGCTCACAGCAACCTCACACTTGGGCTCAAGCAATCCTCTTGCCTCAGTTTTTCTCTATTTTTTTTTTTTTTTTTTTTTTTTTAAGCAGAGAACAGGATCTTGCTTTTGCTCAGGCTGGTCTCAAACTCGTGAGCTTAAGCAATCCACCTGCCTTGGCCTCCCAGAATCCTAGGATTCCAGGCATGAGCCATGGTGCCTGGCCCACATAAACATTTTTTTAACTAAAAGAAAATGGGAAAAATTTCAGTAATGGAGGCAATTTAGGCAATGTTATCTATGTACTGATTTTTGAAGTTGAATTGAAGGTCCAAGTATACTTGGACACTTGACCATTTTATCTGCAATTAATATACTTTTTGGGAATGATCAATTTTACTTCCAACAAGTAATCATCCAACAAGATCTCCTAAAATGTATATATATATATTTTTTGGCACCCCCAGTATATAATATCCAAAAATAATTAGAACAATTAAAAAGTGGCTACCATACATCATGAATTGTTCAAGTGCTTTACATACATAATCATATTATCCCACTTACTCCTTGTAATAAACCTATGAGATAACACCATTATTTGCCTCCTCATTCTGATGAGGAAGCCAAGGCATAAAAAGCTTAAGTAGGCTCAGTGCTTGTGGCTCAAGAGACTAAGGCACCAACCACATACACCTGAGCTGGTAGGTTCAAATCCAGCCTGGGGCCGCCAAACAACAATGACGGCTGCAACCAAAAAATAGCTGGGCGTTGTGGTGGGCGCCTGTAGTCACAGCTACTTGGGAGGCTGAGGCAGGAGAATCGCTTAAGCCTAGGAGCTAGAGGTTGCTGTGAGCTGTGATGCCACAGCACTCTACTTAGGGCGACTGCTTGAGGCTCTGTCTCAAAAAAGAAAAAAAAAAAAGCTTAAGTAACTTCTCCAAACTCATATGATTGGAACGTGATTCAAGCCTTGACTAAATGCATAGTCTACATTCATAGTCTACATAGTCTACATTCTGTCTGCTTACCCACAATATAAGAGTATACATTTCTTAAAAGAAATAGAATAGACTTAAGAAATGTGTAGAACCCATTAAAATATCTGAAATGTGGCTCAGCGCCTGTAGCTCAGTGGCTAGGGTGCCAACCACATATACTAAGGCTGGCAGGCCCAGGTCAGCTAAAACAATGACAACTATAATAAAAAAAAATAGCCAGGCATTGTGGCGGGTGCCTACAGTCCCAGCTACTTGGGAGGCTGAGGCAAGAGAATCTCTTAAGTCCAAGACTTTGAGGTTGCTGTAAGCTATGACACCACAGCACCCTACTGAGGGCAACACAGTGAGACTCTATCTCAAAAAAAAAAAAATTTGAAACATTATGAGACAGGACAGTGACATAAATGGATAATAAATAAAACTATATAGAAATTTCATCCATGTCCCTATTTTAAAAGTTGAGTTTCTTGGCTTGGCACCTGTGGCTCAAGCAGCTAAGGTGCCAGCCACATACACCTGAGCTGGTGGGTTCAAATCCAGCCTAGGCCCGCCAAACAACAATGACAGCTGCAACCAAAAAAAAAAAAATAGCTGGGCGTTGTGGCGAGCGCCTGTAGTCCCAGCTACTTGGGAGGCTGAGGCAGGAGACTCGCTTAAGCCCAGGAGCTGGAGATTGCTGTGAGCTGTGATGCCATGGCACTCTACCCAGGGGGACAGCTTGAGGCTCTGTCTCAAAAAAAAAAAAAAAAAGTTGAGTTTCTCCAAATTTAATATAATTATGAAAATCTAATGGAATTTTTTTGGAGAATGAGCACATAAGAAGACATTTCACAAAAATGTAAGTACATATGAGAATCACCAAAATAATGAAACAAAAATACTGAGGAAGGATTCACACCGCTAAGTATTAAGCACATTATAAAGCTATTATAATAAAAATAGTCTGGTATAAACAAAAAAAGACAGAAAGCAAAGCTCAGAAACTGACATAAGTATATGTAAATATGTTACATTAAGAAAGCATTGGGGTGGCGCCTATGCTCAGTGGGTAGGGCACCTGCCCCATATACTGAGGGTGGCGGGTTCAAACCAGGCCCCAGCCAAACTGCAACAAAAAGATAGCTGGGTGTTGTGACAGGCGCCTGTAGTCCCAGCTACTTGGAAGGCTGAGGCAAGAGGATCGCCCAGGAGTTGGAGGTTGCTGTGAGCTGTATGATGCCATAGCACTCTACCAAGGGAGATAAAGTGAGACTCTGTCTCTACAAAAAAAAAAAAGAAAGCATTAAGATTACTGGAAAAAAATGAATTATTTAGTAAATGGTATTTGGACAAGCAAACCTAAACATAGTAAATAAAAACTTTTCAAATTCACAAGAATTTAAAAGTAAAAACTAAATGATAAAAATACTGAAAGTAGATACAAGTGGAATGTGGGGGAAGGGAAAATCTTACAAAATTTGACATCAAAATCAGAAATAAACATACACAGAATAGGCCACATAAAACTAAGTTATGATGTATAGGCAAAATACTATAACCTGAGGAAAAGTATCTGACACAGAAGATACAGAAAAAAGTTACTATTTTCATACATCTATCTTCCCCAAATCAACAGCAAAAACAGTAGCCACCAACAAAAAATATATAACTCACAAAATAACAAATACAAATGGCAGTAACAAGAAAAATACTTCATTTTACTAAAAATCCACACATGATAAAACTAAACAATGAGATATCACATTTTCAAAATACTAAATATTTGATGATATCTAAAGTGCAAAAACAGTAGCCCTCAAACTGGGGCTCATGATAGCTAAATAGTAAAATCTTTAGCAGTGTATAATGGAAAACTTAAAAATGTACATAACCTTTCTAGTAATTCCACCTTTGATAAAATGATGGTAAAACGTTTCATCATTTAAAATTTAAACATCAAATGTAGTATTTACATTTGAAAATAACTGAAATAACTATAAAAAGTTATTTTATAATTGAATTATAATTCATCCACCCAATGAAATACTGTGTGTTATTAAACATACTATCACAGAAAAATTGTTTTCATGACTTTAAATATTTGCTGAATACCTACCAGTGCTGGACACTGATTTAGGAAACCTGGGAATATTTTAATAGTTTCTAAGAAAAACAAGACCCCTGCCTACAAGAAGCTCACAAATGGTAATAAATGGTAATTATTTCAGATAGTGATTAATGCAAAAAATAAAATTATTACAAGGGTAAAATATTTGTCCAATGAACAAACAGGGTAACTATATTAGAGATTAGGAAAAATGTAATTGGAAAAGGGATAAACAAAGGCTTTCAATGCACTGGAAAATACACAGAAATATTACCTGGCTTAAGAGAGGAATGCCCACTTTTCATTATATTATTTGTACCTCGATACCTAAAATATTTCATATTGTGCAGAGTGAAAACAATTGCTTAGATTATTTAATCTGATTTACATTGGTTTCCACATCTCAGTGGAAAGGGATAAGTTATAAGTCAGGGATAATTATAGCATCTACCCCACAGAAATGTTCTGAGGATTAAATAAGTTTATATATGTCAAGTGTTCACGAAGTAACTGGTATTAGATAGTGGTACCTGTTATTTCTTTAAGGTCACAATAAACTTCTGCCTATGAATAAAATACATCCATGTGTCAAAGAGAAAGTGGGTGGGGCCAAGGTCACCAATAGAACTGTGAGCATCTAATACTTCAGCCAGACTGGAAGGGAAAGCCTCCAGTAGGAGATGACATCTAGCCAGTGCTAAATCTGAAAAAATCAGGCTTGCAAAGATCTAGGAAAGGAGCAGCTAAGTTTCTAAGGTAAGAATATAAAACTGAAAGATATTTATAATAGAGTAAGTGAAAAAATGCAGACTGTAAATGTCAAGTATTATTACTTTGCTTAAGACATATATTTTTATTTATATGTGTAAATAAAAAAATAAATGCTGAGATTATAATTCCATGTTTAATTTTTTCTTTAGGCTGTTTTTCACTGGCTTTGTCCTTTGGTGTAAGTAACTATTACTGCATATACAGCAGCATAACTTGTTTTTGTTACTTGATCTAACTTGTTTAGTAATGAGGCCAAGGATATTGATTTAATCCCTCAGACATGCCAGTTAGCCTTGCTCTATTCTAATATCCCAAGCTGTACTTATCATTGTATCTAAAGTATAAGATCCAAAACCACCCTAAAATCATACAAAGAAACAGGTACGGCACGATCATCCCACCAATATACACACACCAGGACCTGTACCCTTAGAAGCTGAGTGGCACAGGTTTCCTTACCTGGGTCCGTTGCTGTCTTTTCTCCTGGTTGAACAGTTGCCTTGCTCAGCTTTGGCTCGCTGATCTGTGAATTCATTTGCACGCCTATCTACCACTTCTCCAGCATCCAGGGCTCTGTGCAGTCGATAGTTGACCATCTTCAGAACAATGAACACAGCAGCTATCACAGGACAATAAACTGCTACTATAATCATGGAAGAAGGAAGGGCCTTTAAAGAGAAAGAAAATATAGATACACATTTCAAAATGTTTTCTATTTTATTCAAGTAGAAAAATGTGTATCTAAATTAAATATATACACATTTATATACAAAGCAACAATTTTGTTTACTTGAGCTAAGTAGCAGAAGCATACATACAACTGCCCCCAATAGAAACCATGAGCCACAAGTGGCTACTGATCCATCACTTAGAATATGGTGGCTATTGATCGATCACTTGAAATGTGGTTAGCCTGAATCGGGATGTGCAGTAAGAATAAAATAACACTGACTTTCAAAAACTCAGTATGAAAAAAAGGATGAAAATATCTCAATTTTTATGTTGATTATTTCTTGGAATAACATTTAGATTATACTGAGTTGAATGAAACAAATTAATTTACCCTGTTTCTTTTTTCTCAATGTGGCTACTAAAAAAATGTTAAATTACACACAACTACAAGAGGGATTCTACCTAACAAATTCAAATACTATAACCCTCACAATAACTTGAAATTTTAAAAAAGTTAAATTACATATGTGGCTCAAATTGCATTTCTACTGGCGAGCAGAGGTATATGGTCCATGCCAAAAACTTTATTAGAGAGCTAAGATATGACATTATACCATATACGAAGAAATCAAGGTTATAATCCAAATATAATCTCTGTTTATGTTCTCTGCGTAAATTTTTTTTAGGATAATAACATTCTTCCTGTTCTGGAAAATGCGAAGTTAAAACTGTCAAGAAAATGACCTTAGAACTGTCCAGATAAGACATGGGAGTTGTGCAAAATCCAAGCTGAAGTAATTAAATCCTTAAAGTTCTTAAAAACTTTAGCCTGCCAAATAAAAATACAGAACAGAATCAAGTAATAAATACCGTACATTAACAAACAAATAAAATAAACGGAGTCAGTCACGCATCCTGGGTGCGGGGGCCGAGACCTGTCAGGCTTACTTTTCGGTGACTGGGGATCTGAATCTAAGGGTGGCAGGTTTAAATGCCACCCCACTGAAGAGGAACTGTGGCAGCACAGAGTATAAAACGAGGCTCAGCTTATCCTATTCAGGAGGAAAAAATCATCCTGTAGCTCTAAATTCCACAAGCTTTCATAAGATTCAGCCTCAGCCAACTAAAAACATGACCCCAAATTGCTAGAAAAGGATAATCTCAAATTCTTTGAGATGGTGAAATTGAAAAGGTCTTTAAGAACCAGGCAGGAGGCTCAGTGCCTACAGCTCAAGCAGCTAAGGTGCCAGCCACAAACGCCAGAGCTGGCGGGTTCAATCCCAGCCCAGGCCTGCTAAACAATGACAACTAAAACCAAAAAATAGCCGGGTGTTGTGGCAGGCACCTGTAGTCCCAGCTATTTGGGAGGCTGAGGAAAGAGAATCGCTTAAGCCCAGGAGTTGGAGGTTGCTGTGAGTTGTGACACTACAGCACTCTACACCAGGGGAATAGCTTGAGGCTCTGTCTCAAAAAAAGAAAAAAAAAATAGGCAAGTTTAGAATACAGGTGTGAGTTACTTTAAAAATAAATTATTTGAGCAAGAAAAGGTGTGAGTTGGAGTTGGGAGGAAACATAAAGTACATCAGGTCCACAGACTGATACTTTTATGTTGGGTATGGGTATAATAGGTGTGTATTTGGTATTTTTAAATACTTAGGTTAAGAAGCTCTGGGCCAGGTGCAGTGGCTTATGCTTGTAATCCTAGCAATCTGGGAGGCAGAGGTGGGTTGACTGCCTGAGCTCCCAGGTTGGAGCCCAGCTTGAGGTAGAGCAAGACCCCTATCTCTAAAAGTAGGTGGGTGCTGTGGCAGGAGCCTGTAGTCCCCGCTACTCAGGAGGCTGAGGCAAGAGGATCACTTGAGCCCAGGAGTTTGAGGTTGCTGTGAGCTGTGATGCTACAGCACTCTACCCAGCGGGACAAAGCAATGGTCTGTCTCAAAAAAAAAAAAAAAAGCTCTGCATGTTTTTAGTGCATTTAAAAAATTAAACATGTGATTCCAATCTAAAATGTTAATGAATAATTAGTTTTAGCATTTGATTTTGAGTTGAAAATGTACTTAGAACTTACAAAATCCATAAATATCTGACTCAGAAAAGTTAAGTACTTGTGTGATACTGTGAAATACATATTTGATCCTCATCCTAGTTTCCTGGCATAAAACTTCCTTGGACTCTCCAAAGTGGTAAGAGTCTTTTACATGCTATGAAGCTGACCGATGCCCAGTGCCTGGGACTCCTACTCAGCCTCAGCATGGGCGCTGGTTGCCAGAAGAACCACATGATTAGAGTTGGAACTTTCAGTCCCATCCGCTGACCTCCAGGAAGGTGAAGGAGTTGAGTTGGTCACCAATGGCCAACGAATGATGTAATCAATCATAACAACGCTTTAGAAAAAGCCAAAAGGGCAGAATTTGAGACTATCAGGGTAACTGAACACGTGGGGATTTCTGTAAGGAGATGTGCCCAGAGAGGCCATGGAAGCTGCAGGTGCTTTCCCACCCTTGCCCTGCGCATCTTTTCAACTATGTCTTTAGGAGCATCCTGTATAATAAACTGATAAATGTAAGTAAAGTGTTCCCGAGAGTTCTGCAAGCCGCTATAGCAAATTAGTTAAACACAAGGTGGGTGGGTGTGGTGGGAAACCCGATTATTAACTGGTTGGTCAGAAGCACAGATACAACAACCTGCGAGTTTGACAGTATCAAATGTAGGGGAAGTTTTCTGAGACTATGCCCTCAACCTATGGGATCGGATGCTTAACTCCAGGCAGAATATCAGAACTGAACTGAATTAAAGGACACCCAGCTCCTGTCCACTGAAGGCTTGGCTGCAAACTGGTTTACGCCTGGTGTGTAGGAAATCCCCCCACACAGCTGCTGCTGAAAGTGCTCGGTGCTGGGAGAGTAAAGCAGGAGAAATTGAGGGTTTTTCTTTAGCTTCTCAACTTGCAAAAATTTTTTCAGATAATTTAACTACTTAAAAGTGAATACTGAAAAAAAAAGAATACTAAATTTATAAATGCAATGTAAAAGGATCTTAAGCTATTAAAAACTCTCTTAAAATGACTGCTAAAATTTGTTACATTTGTGAAGACTTGAGTTTAAAATTCTTCATTGTTAGGCCAGGCTGAGTGGCTCATACCTGCAATCCTAGCACGGGGTGGAGGTGGGGGGTCAGATTGCTGGATGTGGTGTCTGTCATCCCAGCTATTTAAAAGGCTGAGGCAAGAAAACTGCTTGAGCCCAAAAGTTTAAGGTTGCTGGGAGCTTATGATGACACCACAGCACCCTACCCAGGGTGATGGAGTGAGTCTCAAAAAAAAAAAAAAAATCATTGTTTAATGTATAGCTTTCTTCTTTTTATCTAATATTCTTTTTATTGTTGTTTATTTGTAACAAATGTGTAAATGTACATGATTTTAAAAGAGTACCACCGGTAAATACAGATTAAATTTTTTAGATGAATTTAAACACAACACAGTCTCTTGCTCTAATATATGCCTCAATTTCATCTTTCAATCTGTCCATGCAATTTTTTTTTTACAGCTACCATGTTTTCAAATTTCCAGAAGTACTTTCTTGTTCTCCACTCTTTATTCCTACTGCTCTATCCTTTTTTTCAATGGACACTTGAACATCTTCTAATGTTTTTTTTAGTTTGCATTTAGTTTTCTTGCTTCATGCATCTTTTGATTCCTCTAAGTTCCCTTTTTTTGTTGGCTGACAGACGGCTCTGGGGGTCTGTCTTCCTCACGCATTGAGTCATCTCGGGTGCTCCTTCACATTTAAGAGTGAGGCTGATAGGGCCGAATGTAGGGACCCGCCCAAATAGAATGTCCCACCAGGAAGAAATGAATGTGCCAATCCCTGAACTTTTATATTCCCATCCTCCTTAAACCCACACGCTGACTCCTTTCTCGGGCTCAGCTCACTCTCACCCAAGTGGAATACAGGCCATGCTGCCCACGAACCTGGACTCCAATTCCTTTTGTTCACATCTCAGAATAATTTCTCATTTTTGGTCCTTAACCTCTCAGAGGCACTAGAAAATGGCAGGCTGAAGGGCTTATCTGTGAGTTGCCTTTTCACTGGGAGACCTCCAAGTGTCCACTATGGAGAGGTTATTTTCAACAGAAGCTGCTCAGTTTGCCAGAGAAAAAGAAACCTTGGGTGAGGTAAGACAGGAACAACTCATCTCGGTGCTGGCTTGTGGAGGGATGCAGAAGGGAGAAAAAGATGAGGATCCCAGACTTCAGTGTGCAGCCCTGTCCAGGACCCCTCCGTGCCTCATGCTCCAGTCTGAAACACTTCCATGTTCTAATGCTCCTCCACCCTCCCAGGAGAAATGGGACTGGGCAGGTGGCTAGGCCTATAATCTTAGCACTCTGGGAAGCCAAGGCAGATAGACTGCCTGAGCTCACAGGTTTGAGACCAGCCTGAGCCAGAGGGAGACCTCATATCTAAAAATAGCCAGGTCTTGTGGCAGGCACCTCCTAGCTACTTGAGAGGCTGAGGCAAGAGAATCACTTTAGCCAAGAGTTTAAGGTTGCTGTCAGCTGTGATGCCATAGCACTCTACTGAGGGTGACAAAGTGAGACTCTGTCTTAAAAAAAAAAAAAAAAGAAACAAAGAAAAAAAGAAAAGGGAACTGATGTAGTCATCCATCTGCTGGGGTTCAGGAGAGGATCAGTCAAAAGCCAGATCTAGATATAGACTTTTAAAGAATTCCCATTGTGATCTGTAAAACTGATGGCTGGAGCCTCCAAGCACATGGAAGCTCTCAAGACACCCCTGAGCCAGCCAACTCGTGTCCGCTGTTTATCAGCCACTGCGTGGACTTAGGTAGACCTTCCTGTGTGAACTCCAGTCATCACTCCTCCACTCACTTTCTGCTTTGCAAAAAGTTGATTTCCTTTTTTTTTTTGAGACAGAGTCTCAAGCTGTAGAGGGCGGTAGCATCATCATAGCTCACAGCAACCTCCAATTCTTGGGCTCAAGCAATCCTCTTGCCTCAGTTTTTTCTATTTTTAGTAGATACAGGGTCTCGCTTCTTGCTCTAGGATTATAGGTGTGAGCCACAGCACCTGACCAGAAAAAAGTTCATTTCTTTTGCCATTGTCTCCCTCTACTGTTATTTATTTTCCTTATGAGTTAACATTTTTTAGGCTTCCTTTGTGATTATGGCAGACTCATCTACCTACTTGGGAGGCTGAGCTGGAGGATCACTTGAAGCCTGGAGTTTAAGACTAGCCTGGGCCACATAGTATAACTCTTCAGAAGGCTCTCTATAGGTATAGCACAGAAGCTGCTTTTGGGAGGTGGCAGCATAAACCTGGTGTTTCTGATCTTTAGGCCTATTGTTCATCTATCAAGAACACTCAAGAACCACTTGAAGCTTAAAGGAACAAATTTTTTTTTTGAGACAGAGTCTCACTTTGTTGCCCTCAGTAGAGTGCTGTGGCGTCATGGCTCACAGCAACCTCAAACTCTTGGGCTTAAGCAATTCTCCTGCCTCAGCCTCCCAAGGAGCTGGGACTGTTACCGGCAGCCGCCACCACAACACCCGGCCATCTTCTGGTTGTAGTTGTCATTTGCCAGGCCTGGGCTGGACGTGGCTGGTGCCTTAGCCTCTGAGCTACAGGTACTGAGCCTAAAGAAACAGATTTTAAAAGACAAAGGAGCTGGGGAAATATAAGGAGAAAGAATTTCCATTTCCTTTTGGTCTACTGGGTTCCTCAATGGTTTGTGAAAACAGAAATCCACAGGGATGGGGTAGAGCGGCAGAAAGAGGCACTGATTTTAGACCTTACTAAAAAATTACAAGTTCATAATTTTTCTATTATTTCACTATAAAGACTAACCATCCTTGTAATAGGCTTACAGAGAAAGGAAGTTTACCCAGCAGGATACATTCGCCATAGACAGTGAATGGGTGGCCACTGCCAGGACAAGTAGGTAAAGAGACAAAGAGGCCAAATCTAATATTCATTACAAAAAACAGGGTCCTGAATTACCTCTTCTGGGCAAAACAGCCCCTCTCTCTCCCACACACGCCCCTTTTTTAGGCAAAATGGTCTCTCTCTCACACACACACACACAAACGTTTACATGCACAAGCATGTACACACACCTTTTCTGGGTAAAATGGCCTCACTCAAACACACACTGGCACAAACTGTCTGGTATAGACAGATACACCTGGGAGAATTTGAAAAAATACTGTACGCTGGTTTCCATCTGAAATAGTTGCATAAAACTAGAATTACTGGAGATTTAGTTCAACACCCTCATTTCCAGACAGGAATCTGAATGACAGATTGCACTTTTTTTTTTTTTTTTTTGAGACAGGGCCTCAAGCTGTCCCCTGGGTAGAGTTCCGTGGCATCACAGCTCACAGCAACCTCCAATTCCTGGGTTCAAGTGAGTCTCCTGCCTCAGCCTCCCAAGTAGCTGGGACCACAGGTGCCTGCCATAATGTCCAGCTATTTTCTTTTTTTTGGTTGCAGCCGTCATTGTTGTTGACGGACCCAGGCTGGATTCGAACCTGCTACCTTAGGTGTATGTGGCTAGTGCCTTAGCCACTTGAGCCACAGGCGTCAAGCCTAGATCCCACATTTTACTAACACTTCAAAAACAATATTGAGCAAAGTTTCTTAGGCCTATTTCACTGTACATTTGCCACATTACAAATTCTATTTTCAAAAGTAAAGTGTCAATGAAAAATAAGGCAGAATTCCATCAATTCACTGTAGTCCAAATTAAGATGAAAATGATTGATTGCATTAATCCAATGGACAGAAAACCCTAACATCATTACTCAGAGTGTTAGAAAAATTCAGTGAAAAGGCTAATAGCTCCTCCCAAATAGAAGATAAAACAGAGTACTAAACATTGAATAGTCTACAGTATTTGCCTCTACAGAAAAATTGTAGGTGCTTAAAACAGATCTAAACAAACTCTCACTTCACTATTTCATTGCTAAGAGCAGTGCTAACTAAGTGCCAACAAACACACTGAACCGTACAGATTGATATGTTGAACACAGAATTTCTTTTTTAAAAACACTGAGCTCTTAAAAATTTAAGTGACCCTTACATACTGGAAACCAATATTTGATGAATAACACATATGTTTTCTACTGAAATTACAAGTTACCTATTTATTTTCTACTATCTGGTTTAAATGCAGATAGTTACACTTGAGCCTTCCAGGTGACAAAGGACCACTGTGCTGTATGTAACACTGCAGTCTCCAAGCCCCAGGTTGAGCACAAGTACCAGTTCCCAGGCTGCACAGCAGGAGGTGTGCAGGCAGGCAGGCAGAGTGAAGCTTCATCTGTACTTACAGCCGCTCCCTATCATGTCCAAACTCCCTGAGCTGTGCCTCCCATCTGATAGCAGCAGCATTAGGTTCTCACTGGAGGATAAACTGTACTGTAAACTGGACATCTGAGCAATCTAGCTCGTACACTCCTTATAAGAACACCTGATGATCTGAGGTGGAGCTAAAGCAGTCATGCTAGCACTGGGGCTGGCTAGGTGCAGGAAAACAAGCTCAGGGCTCCCACTGATTCTGCATTATGGTGAGTGGTATAATAGTATCATTGTATATTACGAGGTAATAAAAATAGAAATAAAGTACTCAAAAAACATAATGCACTTGAATCTTCCCAACACCAAACCTTGCCACTACCATCCATGGAAAAATTATCTTCTACGAAACCAGTCCCTGGTGCCAAAAACATTGGCGACCATGGTAGTAACAGACTCTTTCCAAAACAGGTAAAAGTGCAGGGACACACACCGGGCTCTCTGGTGGGTTGTTTAAATTTTTTCTCTAGTATATTTACATTACTTCACTGGGCTCTCAGCTGATTCCACGGCAGCTGACCATGTTAGTATCAAATCAGGATGGACCACAAGCTCACTCAGTAATTGTCACTCACTAATATTACAACAAAAGTTTAAATGGGGTCGGCGCCTGTGGCTCAGTGGGTGGGGCACTGGCCCCAGGTGGGGCACTGGCGGGTTCAAACCCTGTCCCAGCCAAACAAAAAATAGCCAGGCGTTGTGGTGGGTGTCTGTAGTCCCAGTTACTTGGGAGGCTGAGGCAAGAGAATCGCCTAAGCCCAGGAGTTAGAGGTTGCTATGAGCTCTGACACCACAGCACTCTACCAAGGGTGGTAAAGTAAGACTCTGTCCCCACAAAAAAAAAAAAAAACTTTAAATGGTGTCTGCCTTTATAGGGTTTCAGTGGCCCCCTAAAATCAGACACCAGCAAACCAGATAGAAACTAGGTAGGTTCTCTACTGTTCAGTTTTATGGATTATATATACCAAAAGGGCAAAATCAGTGGTATTTACTATTTGCTTTTATATTTTATTAAATCACATTATTATGTTTTTAAAGAAATATTTTCAGAAATATTCAGAATTCTAATTAGTCTCCATGAGCTTAATAAAATGGTTCTTGGCCAACCAATGGTTCACACCTATAATCCCAGCACTTTGGAAGATCAAAGCAGGAGGCCAGGAGTTCAAGATCAGCCTGGGCAGCACAGTGAGACTTCCCCATCTCTACAAAAATTAACAAAAAAAAAGAAATCAGAATTCTAAATAACCACAAGTCAAAAGATCATGGCAAAGCAGGCTCTTTTTCACAAAAGAAATAATTTACAAGATAAAATTGCTTGCTTTTCTGTTAAAAATGTAATTTTTATGTCCCAATTCAACCCCACAGTTCTAAATTAAAACTTCTATTTCAAATTTTTCTGGCAAATAATTGTTGACTTAATGTTAGTTATATTCCATAACAAACAATATTTTAAAAAGTATTAGTATTTCTAAGAGGATATTTTAGGCCAGTGATTTCAACCAGTGTGCCGTGGCAAACACTGATGATCTGAGGTGGAGCTAAAGCGGTGATGCTAGCACTGGGGCTGTCTAGGTGCAGGAAACCAAGCTCCTGATATGCCATGAGAGGAGCTGTCAGAATTTTTAAAGATCAGTAATTAAATTATTTTTGAAAGAAGTTCAAAATGCAATAAGTATATTCTTTTTTATACTTTTTTTTTGATCAACATAATTTAAGGGTGCTGCCGAAGCTTAACTATAGGTTCAAGTGTGCTGTGAGGTTAAAAAAAAAAAAAAACAAGGATGAAAAACACTGCTTTAGGCTATAATGTTTTATTGTAGATATCAAGTTCCAATTAATGCTGACGCAACCAAGTTCATGAACAGAGCTTCAGTAGTCAAAGCTGATTTGTTTTATCTTCACATGAAAGTGTCTCTACAGGTGAAACTGCTTACAGAGAAGGGAGAGTTTTACTCCTTTCTTAGGAAGGTACACGGTGGACAGTGAAGAATGATGGTGGCAGAGCAGGTGGGGCAATCCACACAAACAACCATAAAGGTCACGGGGAAGGCAGGCCTTGCACAGTCGTCACAGGCTTCAGTGGCTCTTCTTACACATCTTATTCATATCTCAGAAGGTTACAAAGTTAATCACGGTTCTATTATGCTATAACTAGTTCTTAATTTTTGAGATTCTTTTGTTGGGCAGTAATACTCAAATAGTCAAATCAGTTCAGACAGAAATTAATGTTTGTAAGTGAAAAAGAGGCTACATACAGCTATAAAAAAATTGTTTTTAAACAAATCTCTTATAATATCCTTGTTAGTGTAAGACACCTTGTGCTTGTTTGGGGTCCCCCCTCCAACTATTGCAACTACCTCATTACTTGAGGCAATGTTTGCCAAACTTTTGGCACCACAGAATCAATGAGCATTCAAACCTGTGAACTGTGTGTTCTAAGTAAAGATACATCACATTTTAATTTCTTAAACTGGAAGGTGGATGAAAGACTTTGATTTAAAGAACAAAACTTTACTAAAACTTTTAGAACTATAGAAGAACGTCATTATGACATTAGGAAATAGAAGATTTCTTTTTTTTTTTTTTTTTTTTTTGAGACGGAGCCTCAAGCTATCCCCCTGGGTAGAGTGCCATGGCATCACAGCTCATAGCAACCTCCAACTCCTGGGCTCAAGCGAGTCTCCGGCCTTCGCCTCCCAAGTAGCTGGGACCACAGGCACCTGCCACAACGCCCGGCCATTTTTTGGTTGCAGCCATCATTGTTGTTTGGCGGGCCCGGGCTGGGGATTCGAACCTGCCACCTTGGGTGTATGTGGCTGGTGCCTTAGCCGATTGAGCCACAGGCGCCGAGCCTAGAAGATTTCTTAAACATGACTCTTAAGACTGAAGTAAAATTAAGAACTTTTTAGAAAATTTCAGATTAATTACGAGGATATATATATGAGGATACATATATACATATATGATTAGGTGACATAGTTTGCTTCTGTTAAGATTAAAACCCAGACTGTAGCTGTGCCCTTCACTCAGGAAGTATGCAATATACCCATGGGTGGGAAATTAAGAACTTCTGTCCACTGAGAGATACTATAAAGAGACAAACTGAGAAGTCGGAGAAGACATGTTATTAGAGATGTGTGCATATGTATATACAGAATAGGCAGAAAGAACGCCTTCAAAATCAGTAACACAAAGGCAAACAAACCAATTAGAAGGCCAAAGGTAGGTATTATGAAGAAAATATAAATGACCAATAAAACCAAGACATGAAAATATGTTCAATTTTACAGGGACAAAGAAAATAAAACTTACAACCACAGCAATGTTCCATTCAATATTCATCTGTATGTACAAAAATGAAGAAATCAGAAAAAAATCAAGTATGAAAAACAGAAATCTTATAAACTACTAGTAGAAACATAAATTGATAGCCCAAGGCCCAGCAATTCTTTTCAGCATAAAACTTAAACTCTTATACTTGCAACAATTTTTAAAAATGGGAAATTTTTGATAGCATGGTACTGGCACAAAAATAGAGACACAGACATTTGAAATCGAATAGAAAACCAGGAAATGAAATTAACATCTTACAACAACCTAATCTTCGATAAACCAAACAAGAACATAGACTGGGGGAAAGACTCCCTATTCAATAAATGGTGCTGAGAGAAATGGATATCCACATGTAAAGGACTAAAACTGGACCCACACCTTTGTCCACTCACAAAAATTGATTCAAGATGGATAAAAGACTTAAATTTAAGGCATGAAACAATAAAAATCCTAAAAGAAAGCATAGGAAAAACACTGGAAGATATCGGCCTGGAGAAAGACTTCATGAAGAAGACTGCCGTAGCAATTACAACAACAAAAAAAATTAACAAATGGGACTTAATTAAACTGAAAAGCTTCTGTACAGCTAAGAAGATAACAACCAAAGCAAATAGACAACCGACACAATGGGAAAGGATATTTGCATATTTTGAATCAGACAAAAGCGTAATAACTAGGATCTATACAGAATTCAAATTAATCGACATGAAAAAAGCCAATAATCCCATATATCAATGGGCAAGAGACAGGAATAGAACATTCTCTAAAGAAGACAAATGTCTAATAAACATATGAAAACATGCTCATCATCCCTAATCATTAGAAAAATGCAAATCAAAACCACCTTGAGAGACCATCTAACCCCAGCGAGAATGGCCCACATCACAAAATCTCAAAACTGCAGATGCTGGTGTGGATGTGGAGAAAAGGGAACATTTTTACACTGCTAGTGGGACTGCAAACTAATACAACCTTTTGGAAGGAAGTATGGAGAACCCTCAAAGAACTCAAGCTAGACCTCCCATTTGATCCTGCAATCCCATTACTGGGCATCTACCCAGAAGGGAAAAAAACCTTTTATCATAAGAACACTTGCACTACACTATTTACTGCAGCTCAATTTACAATCGCAAAAATGTGGAAACAACCTAAATGCCCCCCAACCCAGAAATGGTTTAACAAGCTGTGGTATATGTATACCATAGAATACTATTCAGCCATAAAAATGGAGACTTTACAGCCTTTGTATTAACTTGGATGGAAGTGGAACACATTATTCTTAGTAAAGCATCACAAGAATGGAGAAGTATGAATCCTATGTAGTCAATTTTGATATGAGGACAATTAATGACACAGTGGGGGTGGGGGAAGAGGAGAGAAGAGAGAGAAAGGAGGAGGGAGGGATGGGGGAAAGGAAGAGCAGAGAGAGGGAAGGAAGGAGGGAGGCGGTGGGGTCTTGGTGTGTGACACACCTTTTGGAGGCAAGACAGAATTGTAAGAAGGACTTTACCTAACAAATGCAATCAGTGTAACCTGGTTTCTTACCCTCAATGACTCCCCAACAATTAAAAAAAAAAGGGAAACTTTTTAAAAATAGGAAAAACCTCAACTGAAAATCAGCAGAAAAATGGAAAATTGCAACCTATCTGCCAGTGGAATAGAATATGGCAGTGAAAACTACAGCTGCCTGTAACAACAAAGACCAACTGTACAAACACAATATATTGTATTAAATACCAAATGTTAACTTACACTTCACTTAATTCTTTGAATTTTTTTTTTGTAATGAGCTATAGCTCTTTTATAATTAAACAAAACAATGGATGACTCAGTTAATAGGCAGTTTCTTACCTTCCTCCTTATTTGCAATTAATTTAAAAAGAAATATTTTTAACTCTTAATTAGATGCCACTGGGAATAGGAGGAAGTGTTAATGGTTACCAGAGCTGCCATACTGACAAATGGGTAGATGGGTTTAATAAAATCATCCCTCCCAGGCTGAGTGTGGTGGCTCAGGCCTATAATCCCATCACTTTGGCAGGATCCACTGAGGCCATAAATGCAAGACCAGCCTGGCAATAGAGCAAGATCCTGTCTTTACAAAAAATTAAAAACTTAGCTGGACATGGTGGTGCACAACTCAGCGGGAGGCTGAGGCAAAAGGATCACTTGAGCCCAGGAGCTGGAGGTTGCAGTGATGAATCCACTGCACTCTAGCCCAGATGACAGAGAAAACTTGTCTTAGATGACAAATAAATAAATAAAATGGCAAGATGGTGGGACAAGTAGGCACTGGGACTGCTTGAGGCCTGGGGCAGCATTAGTGAGACCCTTGTCCCTGGAGAAAAAAACATTTTTTAAAAATGGCTCAGATGGTCAATATTTTACCACAGTTTTAAAAAGTAGTTGGAGGAATGAATATTTCACTGATTCCCTCCATGAGTAAAGAAGGTGAAATGCTGAGAAACAAGCTGGGAGAGCACGGTTTAGTATTCCTAAACTGGAACAGCTTGCTCTTCATGCAAAAAAATGGTGCTACATCACCCAGGAGTGGCAGGCTCAAGCTATTCAAAATGTCAAATAATTTCTGACAGGACTCTTGAAAACCCCATTTGGGATCTTATAAATGGTCCTACTAGGATTATCACAGTCATGAGGTAACCTTATACATATGTATTTTGTTTTAAAACCTCCAGTGCATAATTCTCCTCTATGGCTAGCACTCTGCATGGTAGAAACGGGAACACTCCTTTGTTTGGTGCAGCCAGAGACATGCTCACTGTCTATGCTTTGCTAAGGCTTCGTGATTTTCACTACTTCCCACACCACTGGCCCAAGAGCCACAAGTACACCATGGCCACAGACTGCTCCCTTAACATCCCCGTAGCTGTCCTCCATCAGAACTGATTTCAGTGCATCTTTTCCAGTCTAAGCTACAAAGTGATCACCGACTACATCTAATACTTAGTGTTAACCTATTACTTGTTGAGGAACATTTCTAAGTGCTTTAAGTACTGCTCACTGAACCCTTAGAATCACCTCATGAGGTTGGCTCTATTACTCTCCCCTGTTAGATGGAGAAACTAGGGCACCAAGAGGTAAGTAACGTGGTTTCAAAATGAGATGCTATAGAGCAGTTTGGCTCCACAGTCAGAGTCAGCAAACTTTGTTTAAGACCAAACAACAGCCTGTAGTCCCAGCTACTTGGGAGGCTGAGACAAGAGAATCACTTAAACCCAAGAGTTAGAGTTTGCTGTGAGCTGTGACGCCACAGCACTCTACCAAAGGTGACATAGTGAGACTCTGTCTCAAAAAAAAAAAAAAAAGATCAAACAACAAATAGTTCACAACGTACAGATAAATTGTTGTAACTACTCAATTCTGCTGTCATAGTGTAAAGGTTGCCACAGACAATATATAAACAAATGAGCATGATGTGTTCCAATAGAACTTTATTCATGGATACTGAAATGGGAATTTCATGTAATTTTCATGTGTCACAAAATATATTATTCTACTTTTGATTATTGTTCAACCATTGAAAAATGTAAAAATCATCTTATCTCATGAGTCATATAAAACCATGTGGACCATACTTAGCTGATATCTGCTCTAAATAAAAAACCATTTTCTTCTCTGACCAATAATCCAAACAAAAGATCCTGAGGTACTTCCCCCTCATATATACCAATGCAAATCTATAACCTCCAGCAAACCAGCCCCCAGCCACTATGACACCAAGCAGACGCTGGTAAACATCCACCAGTCACCACTCTCTCTCAAAGTAAGCCCCTGAAATCAAGGCACCCTCAACAGTGGCAGCATTTAATACCAACATTCTTTTTGTTTTTTTTGCAGTTTTTGGCCAGGGCTGGGTTTGAACCCGCCACCTCCGGCATATGGGGCCAGCACCCTACTCCTTTGAGCCACCATCATTCTGAAAACAGCTTATCTAACTTGCTCTCCAAGAAAAACAACTGTAATAAATTTTTAAAAGTTGTTTTACAACTTTGGATAACAACCTCTCTGGTTTTGGTATCTTCCCCTTCAGTTAGAAAATTTGTCAGTTCACAAGAAAACACTGGCTTGGGATTATTGTGAAAAAATTCATTTGCTTCCACAAAATCACTAGAAAAATGATAAACAATATTTGACAGTTTCAGAATTGACAACTGATTAGAGACTAGGAGCAGAGGTCTGTCAGCACAACAAAGGAAACTTTAAAAGTAGATATAAACATGAAGATAGATACAAATGAAGACTGTTTTATTATCTCTCTTAAAAAGTAGATTAATGTTAAGTTAATCACAGAAGTGAGTCTTTCAAAATACAAAGAGATACCAAAAGATCACACTTTTATACATCTCCTTAAATCAGAAGTTTTTCCTCAAAATGGTTAGCTATATACTTGTTAACAAATATAACTGTTAATTTCTTGAGGTTGTCCAACTATTAGAAAAAGGTAGGGGCTGGGCCCAGTGGCTCACTCCTGTAATCCAGGAGGCCAAGGCAGGTGGATTGCCTGAGCTCAGGAGTTCAAGATCAGCCTCAGCAAGAGCGAGACCCTGTCTCTAAAAAAAAAAAAAAAAAGAGCCAGGTATTGTGGTGGGCACCTGTAAGTCCCAGGTACTTGGGAGGCTGAGACGAGAGGATCACTTTGAGCCCAAAAAGTTTGAGGTTGCTGTGAGCTATGACTCGCGGCACTAACTGTGTGGTGTGGGATTTGTTTAGAAGTTTGGGTTTTTTTTGACAAAGTCCCATTCTGTTGCCCCATGCTAGAGTACCCATGGCATCAGTCTAGCTCATGGCAAACTCAAACTCCTGGGTTTAAGTAATCCTCCTGCCTCAGCTTCCTGAGGAACTTGGGACTACAGGTGCCCACCATAACACCCAATTAATTTTTCTATTTTTTTGTAGAGACAGCCTCTTGCTCAGTCTGCTCTTGAACTCCTGACCTCAAAGGATCATCCCATCTAGGCCCACCAGAGTGCTAGGATTACAGGTGTGAGTCATGCACCCAACTGGGATCTTTGAATATTGCCAACTACCAAGGTAAGAAAATGGTGCTTCTGGGCAGTACCTGTAGCTCAATGGGTAGGGCACCAGCCCCATATACCAAGGATGGCAGGACTGAACCTGGCCCTAGCCAAACTGCAACAAAAAAATAGCCGGGCATTGTGGCAGGCGCCTGTAGTCCCAGCTGCTCGGGAGGCTGAGGCAAGAGAATCGCCTAAGCCCTGGAGTTGGAGGTTGCTGTGAGCTGTGACGCCAGCGCACTTTACGGAGGGTGACAAAGTAAAACTCTGTCTCTATTTAAAAAACAAAAAGAGGTCCCGGCAGCACCTGTGGCTCAGTGCACCAGCCCCATATACAGAGAGTGGTGGGTTAAAACCCAGCCCTGCCAAGCTGCAACGACAACAACAACAACAAAAATAGCCAGGCATTGTGGCGGGCGCCTGTGATCCCAGCTACTCGGGAAGCTGAGGCAAAAGAATCACCTAAGCGAGTTGAAGGTTGCTGTGAGCTGTGTGATACCAGGGCAATCTACTGAGGGCAACAGAGGGAGACTCAGTTTCTACCAAAAAAAAAAGGAAAGAAAATGGTGCTTCACAGTGGTTCACACCCATAATGCCAGCACCTTGGGAGGCAGAGGTTAGTGGACTGCTTGAGCCCAGGAGTTTGATGTTCCTTGAACTATGATCACAACACTGCACTGCAACCTGGGAAACCCTATCTCCAAAGCAAAAAAGAGAACTGATGCTTCTAGTAAGCATGACAGAAAACATTCAATGGAATAAATGGAATATTTATTTAGGTAGAAAAACTGAAATTCAGCTGGCATAGTGGCTCAATCTGTAACTCCAGCACTCTGGGAGGCTGAGGCAGATGGACTGCTTAAACTCACAGGTTCAAGATCAGCCTGAGCAAGAGCGAGACCTTGTCTCTAAAAATAGGCGAGTGTTGTGGTGGGCACCTATAGTCCCAGCTACTGGGGAAGCTGAGGCAAGAGAATCCCTTTAGCCCAAGAGTCTGAGGTTGCTGTGAGCTATGACGCCACTGTACTCTACTGAGGAAGACAAAGTGAAACTCTATCTCAAAAAAAAGAAAAACTGAATTCCAACTCTCCTTACCTCTAATGTTCTATCTGCTTAATCTCTTATAGAAAAGAAAGTAAAAATCAAATGATACCCAAAAAAATCTGTATCTGACAGATTAAAACAAAAATTAGCCTAATTTAAAAGCAGTATTCCTCATGCCCTAAGGCAGGAAAAGGAAACAAAACCACAAATACCAGGTCTATCTTAAATTTTACAATTTTCCACCATAACTGGACTAAATAATAATAACAGCAACAACTGGACTAACTTTTTCTTAACACTCTTTCAGGAGATGAAAACAATGTATCAATAGGAGTGTTGCCTTCTCTCCTTGGTCAATCCCCAAATCACTCAGTCCTAAAGCTGTTTTCATTGGGCACAAATGACTAATGGGGAAAAGAATCAACTATCTTCTGTAAAGCTTTCTGGTGGCCAACTGGCCCTGAGTTCCAGCTTTTCAACTAGTACACCTGAAGCTGGGGACAGTGGGGGGTACTTGTACTTATTCATCTATACAGAAAAATCCCTTTTGGCTTATTCCCAAGGATAAATAAATAAGCTAAATCCTGCAATGTCTGGAATCCAGTTCCATAGTTGTACCACCTTTCTTTTGGGACAGATGGAGAAAGTGTTGGGAGGAGGTAAAAAAAAAGGGCTTAGCAATCAAATAGTGCCCCAAAATTTAGAGAATGGCTGTTAATTAAGAGGGGAAAGGTTAGGTCATAAAGGAAATTAATGTTTTGCTGGCCCCAAAAGACTCAGAAAGGCCCTGAATCAACAGCCATGGCTAATCCCTAGACTCTTGGGCTAATCCTTAAAGTCTAGGGATTTAGCCTTCTTGTCAGTCTCCTCTGTGGGTTGAGGTAAAGCATTCCACTTAGAAGTTTCCTTTCACAGAATGGGGATGCAGAGGAAATCAGAAAAGTGGTCTCAATGTTGAGATTCAGGCATACTTTTCAGGCAAACTTTCCCTTGGAGGGGGGAGGAAGATACAGTGTGCTATAGATTCAACTACACAAAGGGTCAAACTGATTTCAGAAGGCCAGCTGGGAACCTCTGTAACAAACTCAGAATACATTTCACCAAAGTCAACTGGTTTACAAGTGAGCTATTGGAACCTGAGCCCACCCATATTTCTGCAGAAGTACGAATTTATTTTATTCATTTATTTTGAGACAGAGTCTCATAATGTTACCGTCAGTAGAGTGCTGTGGTGTCACAACTCACAGCAATCACAAACTTTTGGGCTTAAGCGATGCTGTGAGCTAGGCTGATGCCATGACACTCCACCCTCTAGCCTGGGCAACATAGTGAATATATATACATATATATGTGTATACATGTATGTATGTAGATACATATATACATACACATATATATGTATATATGAGAAACTTTTTTTTTTTTTGAGACAGTGTCTATGTCACAGCTCACAGCAACCTCAAGTCTTGGGCAATTAAGACTTGGGAGAATGGCTTAAGCAATTCTCTTGCCTCAGCCTCCCTAGTAGCTGGGACTACAGGTACCCACCACACACCTGGCTTTTTTTTTTTTTTTTTTTTTTGGTCATTGTCTGGCAGGCTGGGCCGGGTTTGAACTCGCCAGCTATGGTGTATGTGTTCGGTGCTGAGCCTATATATATGAAATTTCAGAGGCATTGATAGTTTTTTGGTTTTCTCTTCTTTTTTTTTTTGAGACAGTCTCGCTTTGTTGCCTTCAGTAGAGTGCTATGACGTCACAGCTCAAAACAACCTCAAACTCTTGGGATCAAATGATTCTCATGCCTCAGCCTCCTGAGTAGCTGGGACTACAGGCGCCTGCCACAACACCTGCTATTTTTAGAGACAGGGTCTTGCTCCGGCTCATACTGGTGCAGAACTCCTGAGCTGGAGCTATCCACCGCCTCAGTCAACAGGCATGAGCCACCATGCCTGGCCTTATAAAGTTTAGATTTATAAATGAATTTCTGATTAAACCTAACCATCCTGGTAAGAAGGTGAGGTGCCTTATACTGAGAACTAGCTTGATTAATATCTCCTTTTGTAATTAGTATCTTGACATTTTGGTGTGTAAATCACTGTTTTATCAGTTTAATCTAAGAAATACCTGAGTAAATTGATAAAAGCTGAATTTCTAAATGGTAAATATATGTATGAGGACAAGCTGCTGTCCTCGTGAAGTCCAACTTGAATAGCTTGACCTATATCTTTATTAGATTTTTTGGTGATAATCTACTGAAACACTTTTTCAGAATTCACAGTAAGTGAACTGAAACACTCATTAACAAGTTCTGTCAACGTGACTCTACAGCTCTGGACAACAGTAGGCAGGCTTCTTTTTACCATACCTCACAAAATGCCAGTTCAGGATAAATTTAATGGGAAAAAATACAAAAGAATGAGATTCTCCTTGCTCTTATTTTATAAAAGCATAACTATACTCTTATAAATAAACAAGTGTAAAATAAATAACACAACAGCTCAAATTTAATGCTTAAAAATTATTTAATTCAGTAACAAAACATTAAGCCAAAAGAGCAGTCAAAATAAGGACCAATGAAAAAATAAACATTTTAAAATACAATAATACATACAAAAATTAGAGTATTAAGTTATTTGATTGTATTCTTTCAATTTCACTAATGTTCAGTGGAATTAACTGTAAGCTGGAATCCTAATACAAGAATGAAAATCATTAAGATATATAAATTAAGTATATCTCTCATAAAAGTATTACCAGAACCCATATATCATTTCCATTCCATTTGCCCTGAGCACACTTAATTTGCTTGAGATGCAATGATGGTATCACAAGCTGTAAATCCATTTCTACCTTTAAAAGAAAGTGCTAGGGCAGCACCTGTGGCTTAAAGGTGTAGGGTGCCAGCCCCATATACCAGAGGTGGCGGGTTCAAACCCAGCCCCTGCCAAAAACTGCAAAAAGAAAAAGAAAAAGAAAAAAAAAGAAGAGCATCACTTTAATAATAAAATGTTAGCTGTAATTAAAAGTAAATAAATAAATAAAAGTGCTAAATTAGGCAGTGTATCATACCCTAAATTTAAGATGAAGTAAATGTGAAAGATGCCTAACAAAAAAAAAGAACACAGGGGAGCATGGTGTATCTTAGTACCACTATTTCCTCATTTACCTTATAGGCAAAAGGGGAAGGGCTTTATTTATTCTATATATATTTACAGAAAGCCTTTTAAGCCCCAAATACTCCTCCAAGGAATGGTAATAAAGCAATAAACAAGATACTTTCTCTCTGTAAACTTCTTAGAAGAATGATGAATTTAGTGTATGGCCTAGTATTGGGTGTTTTAAATGCATTATCTTACAACAATACTTTGAAGAAAGTACTATTATCTCCATTTTACAGATGAGAAAACTGAGACTATAAAAAGTCATTTGCTCACAGCTGGTAAGTGCTTACAACTGAATTCATATCCAGACAGGCTGACTCCACTGCATGAGTTTTTAACGATCTACCCCAGTCTCCCTCCAAGGCAGGGTTTCTCATACCTTATTTTTTAATTACTGCCCCTCTAAGAAGCCTTTGTAGGCATTTTTTTTCCTAATCATGCCCTCTCTCATGAAATGTTAACACCACAGATATACTGTGTACTATACGTCCAATATGTACATATGACTTGATACCTAAAAAGAGCACAGACTTTTTTTCATACAGGTATCCCTCAAGAACTAGTTTTTGTCCCCTTGACATACCACGTCCACTGAAAATGAATGCCTTAGGACAGTTTCCTTCTTTCTTTTTATTTTTTGAGACAAAGTATCACTTTGTTGCCCTCAGTAGAATAGCATAGCATCATAGCTCACAGGAACCTCAACTTGCTCTTGGGCTTAAGTGATACTGCTTGCCTCAGCCTCCCAAGTAGCTGAGACTACAGGCCCCCAGCTATTTTTAGAGACGGGGTCTCACTCGAGCTCCAGATGGTCTCAAACTTCTGAGGTCAAGCAATCCACAGGCCTCGGCCTCCCAGAGTGCTGGGATTACAGGGTTATTGGTGTAGGGAAGTGCATCCTATGCACTGTGAGAGATCCAACACCACCCTGGCTGGCCTCTGCTCACCAGAAACCAACAGCACTACTGTTTCAAGTTTATTTAAATCTCCCCCAAAATACCCTGGGAAGCCGAGGCAGCTAGTTTGCCTGAGCTCACAGGTTTGAGACCAGCCTGAGCCAGAGCAAGACCCATTTCTAAAAAACAACCAGGCATTGTGGCAGGCGCCCACAGTCCCAGCTGCTCGGGAAGCGAGAGAATCACCTAAGCCCAAGTTTGAGGTTGCTGTGAGCTGTGATGCTACAGCACTCTACTGAGGGCGACAAAGTGAGACCCTGCCTCAAAATATAAAAATAAATAAAAAATAAAATCTCCAAAAAAAGGTTTCCACCCCTTGAACATAAAACTAATTGGCAGCAATTGCTTCTCTTGCTGCTATTTACACATTCCTAAGGATTATGATCCAGATGTTGTTTACAATCAACTGGGATGGATGGGATATAAACAGACTGTGAATGCTGCATTTCTATAGCAGGAGTGAAGGAGCAGGTGTGATGGCAGGAGCAACGAGAGAGAAAGCACCTCATACAAACAGAAAGAAAAGCGCCCCAGGCTGGGCCCCATGGCTCACACCTGCAGCAGGTGGAGTGCCTGAACTCAGGAGTTCAAGACCAGCCTGAGCAAGAGCGAGACCCTGTCTCTAAAAACTAGCCAGGTGCTATGGTGAGCGCCTGTAGTCTCAGCTACTCAGGAAGCTAAGGCAAGAGAATCCCTTGAGCCCAAGAGTTTAAGGTTGCTGTGAGCTATGATGCCACAGCACTCTACCAAGGGTGGCAAAGTGAGACTCTGTTTCAAGAAAAAAAAAGAAAGGAGCCCCACATTAGACCAGTAAGTGAAAGGACATTAAAGTTTAATGAAATCCATTTATATCATATGCCATAGAGCAAGGCTAACCAGGCCCCAAATGATCAGTGAGACATATTATCTCACTTTAAGTATATGCGAGAACCATAACTAAATCCCTGGGAGAACATTGTACTTATAAATGGGCTTCCACTGCATTCACATAATATGCTGGTCAAGAAGGGGAGCCAAGATGAAGGGTATAATTAGATGGTGATGGGAACGGCTGCTCTGCGAGTCCTGGACTCAGAACACAGATTTTAAAAAAAGCCAGGGAACATTTAGCTCATCTCAAATCAATCACAGGTAGGCTTTCCAGAGCAGACTAATTGGAAAGAAGCAACCTGCATGACTGTGGGGGGATGGTGGCGGGTAACTGTGGCCCTGGGCCTGAGGTCAAAGGGAAGACACAGCAGAGGTAATCTGCGTGACCCTGAGCCAGTGATTTAACTTCCAGGAGTCTGGGCTTCCTCGTTTGTAAAATGGGGATGAAAGTATCTTCATTTCACAAAATTATGATGAGAATTAAATGAGAACACTTGAAAACAGATGAGGCATGGATACATAATAGCACAGTAAATACTTAGTAGTAATTATGTTTAAGCAATGAAATGACAAGACTAAGCAAAGACCGCTGAGAAGGCTGAGCAGGCACAGTTCAAAAGAGCCGAAGATGAGCTACAAAGATGGCCTGGGTGAGGTCTGTGAGACGTCAATACACAAAGGTATTAGTCTGACAGTGAATGAGACTGACCAGAAGTCACTGAGAAAAAACAGGCAAGCACATCAGTAACATGGTAAAGAAAAAGGAACCTATATTTCAAACAAAAAACCTGGCATGCCTAATGGTAAAACACTAGAATTCCCACCAAAGTAAGCAACAAGACAAGCCTGTCTATATTTTAGACATTATTTAATAAAGATTTATAACGTACCATACAAGGCAACTGCACAAGAAAAAAGTATATGTATCAAAAAGATGTGAAAATTGTTACCTATAAATATAATTACATATCTGAAAATCCTTTTTAAAAATCAATAAAAAATTATTAGAAAGAATAGGTTCATGTCTAAGGTGGCTGGTTGTAAAATTTATAAACTAAAATCAATACTTTGGGATAAGAACCCGAACAGAAAAAAAATCAAGTAAAAACTAAAGAACTATTAACAAAATATAGACTTACAACTTCATAATGATGTACCAACACTGGTTCATATACCACAGGAATCTAAGATGTGAACAAGAAGAGAAACTGGGTATGAAACCTATAGGATGCCTCTGTGGTATATCTGCAACTTTTCTATAAATCTGAAACTATTCTAAAATTAAAATCTATTTTAAAATATCAATAGTTTTCTTACATAAAAGCCATAACCAATAAGAAACATAATGGAAAAAAATGGTTCTATTTACACTAATGTTAGAAACTAAAATGTAAGAGTACCCTAAGGGGAAATGTGTAAGGTCGCAAAGAAAACTTTTATTTATTTTTTAATTTTTTTTTTTTTGGAGACAGAGCCTCACTTTGTCCCCCTCAGTAGAGTGCTGTGACATCACGTCAATACACAATACACGTCAATACACCTCAGACTCTCAGGGTCAAGAGATTCTCTTGCCTCAGCCTCCCCAGTAGCTGGGACTGCACGCGCCGGCCACAACACCAAGCTATTTATTGGCTGTAGTTGTCATTGTTGTTTGGCAGGCCCGGGCCAGATTCAAACTCGCCAGCTCCAGTGTATGTGGCTGGCACCCTAACCACGGAGCAATAGGCACTAAGCCAAAAAGCCCCCTAGGTATTAAAAAAAAATCAGTATAAAAATAAAGGATTTTGTACTATTCACATAAAAATGAAAAGGACCCTTAAGCATTTTTTCTTTTTTTGAGACAGAGTCACACTCTACCCTCAGTAGAGTGCTGTGATGTCACAGGTCACAGCAACCTCCAACTCTTGGGCTTAAGTGATTCTCTTGCCTTAGCCTCCCAAGTAGCTGGGATTACAGGCAACCGCCACAATGCCCAGCTAGTTCTGTGGTTGTTGTAGTTGTCATTGTTGTTCAGCAGGCCGGGGCTGGGTTTGAACTGCCAGCCCCGGTACCTGTGGCTGGCACCCTAACCACTTAGCTACAGGCACCGATCTATCTTAAGCTTTTCTTAATAGGAGAAACTTAAAGCCACTCTAAAATTTCTTATGAAAATAGCAAACTGCTATGAGGCTATGGAGAAACAAGCACTCTCATGCATTGCTTGCAGGCATGAAAAGTGAGTATTACCACCCTTCAGGGGGGCAATTTGGCAGTAACTTTCAAAATTACAAAAATATTTACGCTTTCGGGTGGTGCCTGTGGCTCAGAGGAGTAAGGTACTGGCCCCATATACCAGAGGTGGCAGGTTCAAACCCAGCCCCAGCCAAAAACTGCAAATAATAATAATAATAATAATTTACCCTTTGTCAAAAGGAATCCCATTTCTAGGAATTTAATAATGTAGCTGGACACAAGATGACTATGTACAAATTATTCACTGCAGCATGCTTTGTGTTAGCAAAAAGCTACAAAAAGTCTTTCAACAGGCAACAGGTTAAGTGAGAAGTCCAGACAATGGGATACTAAGCAACAAGTGAAGAAGCCCTGTGGGCGCCAACTGACGGGTGTTTAAGAGATATTAAGGGGAGGGAAAATCAATATATGCCAAAGCCTGGCCGGGGAGGGAGACAAATATATTTGAATTTTCACCTGTAAGCGATGAGATTCACAAGCACCTGTTCACAGTGGCTTCTTGTGGCAGGTGGTACAGGAGTGGAAAATGGGAGGACTGTGGACAAGCACAGAAGGGCAAGCTTCACCACCTGCTAGTGTGGTGGTGGTGTTTTTTAACTTAAATAAGCAAATTTACCACCAAATTTTAAAACAGCAAGAAAAAAACATGATTTTTTTTCTATAAACTTTTAACAGGGAAGGTCTTAACTTGAAGAAAATTGGTAAATGTGATTATTTCAAGTTTATATACTCAAAGAAAGTATCATTAAGTTAAAAGAGAAATTAGGGTAAAACCTTAATATATCACAAAGAGCTAGTTTTTACATACACACAAAGGGCTCTCACAATCACTTAGACAATATGTGCTTCAAAAAAAAAAGTATACAGGGCAGCGCCTGTGGCTCAGTGGGTAGGGTGCCAGCCCTATATAGCGAGGGTGGCAGGCTGGAACCTGGCCCTGGCCAAACTGCAAGCCCAGGAGTGTTGCTGTGAGCTGTCATGCTGAGGGTAATAAAGTGAGACTCTGTCTCTAAAAAAAAAAAAAAAAAAAAAAATAGTATACAAAAGGCAGTTAAAAGATATAAACGTCTACTAAACATAATGAAAAGATACTCAAAAACTCATAAGAAAGGCTAATCCTGGCACTCTGGGAGGCCCAGGCGCCTGGCTCTCCTGAGCTCAGGAGTTCAAGACCAGCCCACTCAAAGCCAGACCCCATCTCTACCAAAAGTAGAAAAACTAGCCAAGGATTGTGGTGGGTGCCTGTAGTCTCAGACAGTCAGGAGGCTGAGACAAGAGGATCACTTGAGCCCAAGAGTTTGAGGCTGCTGTGAGCTATGATGCCAGGGCACTCTACCCAGGGTGACAGAGCGAGACTGTCTCAAAAAAAAAAAAAAAAAAAGGAAACAAGTCCTTCCACAAACTGGTGAGAATATAAATTGGTAGAATTTTTTTTGAGGTCTAATTTGGCAACATCTAATTTAATTTTAAATGTGTATACCCCTTGAAATTATGCTATAAATTCCCACAGGTAAAATCTTATGTACATAAATTTTCACAGTTTTTTTGTTTTCGAGACAGAGCCTTAAGCTGCCACCCTGAGTAGAGTGCGTTAGCATCACAGCTCACAGCAACTTCCAACTCCTGGACTTAGGTGATGCCCTTGTCTCAGCCTACAAGCAGCTGGGACTATAGGTGCCTGCCACACCACTCGGCTATTTTTGTTGTTGCAGTTGTCATTACTGTTTAGCAAGCCCAGACTGGGTTCAAACCCTCCAGCGCTGGTGCATGTGGCCAGCACCATAACCACTGTGCTATGGGTGCCAAGCCTACCTGAGACTTTTTAACTATTTGTTTTTACATCCCTTTCTCTTTTTTTTGAGACAGAGTTTCACTATGTTGCCTTCGGTAGAGTGCCATGGTGTCACAGCTCACAGCAACCACAAACTCTTGGGCTTAAGAGATTCTCTTGCCTCATCCTCCCAAGTAGCTGGAACTACAGGCACCAGCCAGAATGCCTGGCTATTTTTTTGAGACGGGGTCTCCCTTGCTTATGCTGGTCCTGAACTCGTGATCTCAGGCAATTTACCCACCTCAGCCTCCCAAGTGCTGGGATTACAGGCTTGAGCCACTGTGCCTGGCCCTTTACATCCTTTAACTGTTCCAGATACATACCAGAATGGCACTGTTATTAATATAAATGGTATCTTAGAAATTAAAAAATAAATCATTAAAAATCTCAACATGTTGGGTATATTAAAGTACTTGAAAGCAGAGCAGAATACTAGACCCAAGAACATCTATTCTTTTAATAAACAAACTTTCTAGGGAATGATTATGAAGACGCTACTTCAAAATAAACCTCTAAAAGTTCCACCATAGCGCCTATCACGAAGGCCCTGCACAGAGGCTATGTTTTGAATGTATGAATATCCTCTGCATAAAGCATTCTAGGAATTACAGCTTCCTTCTATTCCTGAACACATTATGACACATAATTACTCATATTCTACCTTGTAATATGGCTATGTATGTCTCATAGCCTCTAATTCATAAATTAGGAAAATCACCATTATACAGGAAGCTGACAGGTGCCCATTCTGAGGTATAAAGCAGGGTCCTCAAACTTTTTAAACAGGAGGCCAATTCACTATCCCTCAGACCTTTGGAGGACTGGACTGAGGGCCCGGGATGAGTCAGCTGCTAAGCAGGACAGGCAGCAACGGCAAAAACATCTGGTAGGCTGGACAAATGTCCTCGGTGGGCCACATGTGGCCCACGGGCCGTAGTTTGAGAACACCTGGTCTAAAGTCTCTTTACCTTAGAATTATTTCATTTCATATGATTCCTTATATGTAAAAATTTCAATTTTAAAAATAGCCTAAAATACGAAGTAGACATAAAGTTCATGTGCAATTTAAAATAGCTTAACATAGTAAATTGCACATGAACTTTATGGATACCCTGTACATATTAATGGCCAATGTATAATTCAAAAATATTTAGAATGCTCCTCTTCTGTACATCTAAAATGTACCAAAGCCTAAAATCTTTTACTAATTATTCTTATAAGATATATTTGATAAATTGTTATACATTGTATAATTCCTCAAAAGAATATAATCCTAGGAAGTTAAGGAAAAACACAGCCAACCTTACTAAAGATGATGATACTAAAAGCAACATAGTATCCTGGATTAAATCTGGAAACAGAAAAAGTACAATTGATGAAACATGCTGTCTGTTAATAGTACTATGCCAATATTAATTTCAATTTTTTTTTGTTTGTTTGCTTGCTTATTTAGCAGGCCTGGCTGGGTTCAAACCTGTCCTCCCCAGTGCACAGGGCGGCACTGGTTTAACCATTGGGTGACAGGTGCCCAGCCTAATTTCAAATTTTGATAAAAAGTTCCATGGTTATGTAACATTCTAATATTAGAAGCAGCTAGGTGAAGGGTATATGGGAATTCTCTGTACTATCTTTGCAATTTTTCTAAATCTAAAATTATATCAAAATATAAATTTTAAAGATGATAACTATGATGATTATACCTGTTTAGTAGAAGTCTAGACAACACTCAAACAAGGAGGAGGAGAAGGAGAAGGAAAACAGCCAGATACATGATTCAAACTTCTCAAATTTGTGACTAATCTTCCTGCCTATTCTCAGGGCAGCTGGCACTCAAGGTTCTTTCTATTTGGTTTGTACAAAGCTCTGCAGAACAGTACTCCCTCCTCCCCCTTAAACCTCAAAAGGAAATGGCTTGCTTTTCCTTAGGTTTTATTTTATTCCTCATACCTCAAAGCAACATGCACCAAGAGTACAAGTTATAAAAGATAAAACTTATCTCTTACAAGTTTTATCTTAGGAAGATAAAAAGGAAGATCTCTGAACTGTTTTACACTTCTAACAAAAAAAGCATCTACATTTGGGGGGACAGGCAGAGGAAGCCAAGGAACCAGATTCAGTAGCTCCTTACTTGACTGTTCAAAAAGTCAATAGTAGGGTGGCACCTGTGGCTTAAAGGAGTAGGGCTCCTGGCCCCATATACTGGAGGTGGCGGGTTCAAATGCAGCCCCAGCCAAAAACTGCACCCAAAAAAAAGTCAATAGTAGTAAAATCTACAGAATGTTTCTCGTAATCTTTCCTTTTCCATATTATCAGTCTATGCTTTTCTAGTGTTACTACTCCTGTGTGTCCTAATTCCCCAACCAGATAATTCTCACCCTCTCCAGCTTTGCTCACAGACACAGGAAAATCATTTGATTTAACTCAGATTCAGTAACAGGAGGAAGCAATCAGTCTCTCTTAAAGAAGCATCTCTGCTTATCAAGTTGCCTGCTGTAAAAATCTGAGTACAAAAAATAGGAAAAATCAGATCAAATTTGTTACACAATATGTTAGTGCAATAAACATCCTTAATGTGGACTAAAAGAAGTTTGAATTAAGAAGTGCTTTAAGAGAAGTTCTGCTTATTATCAAAGTATTACTGAAAGGGTTTTATTAAACATTCCATTGAATAAGAAATTTACAACAATAACACCCTGTTTTGGAAAATGTTGCATAAGAGTGGGAAGACAAGTACTCCTAATAATGTTGTTGGAAATTAAAATTTGCACTACCTTCCTGGAGGGCAATTTGGTGTTTTAGGCCATTCTATTCTTTTCAAAATGCAGCCAGACCCCTTTTTATTGCTCTTAGAAGATATGAAGTTTTTACAAATAGGAGGACTGTGCCAAGAGCAAGTCTACTGGAGTCCCCTTCCAGCAGCATGTGCTCACTTCACGCCTTGGGGTTACATTTTGGTAATGCTCGAAACATTTCAACCTTTTTCATTAATATTATATCTGTTATGCTGACCTCTGATCAGTGATCTTTTGGGTGCCACAAACCCATAGAAGATGGTGAAGACTGTTCAAGTGAATGAAACAGTTACACATCTCACTTTTAAGTCAAAAGCTAGATATGATTTAGTGAAGTGAGGAAGGCTAAGCTAAGACCAAAGTTAGGCCTCTTATACCACTTAGCCAAGTCACGAATGCAAAGTTTTTGAAGAAAATTAAAATACCACTCCAGCGAGCACACACATAGTAAGAATGCAAAATAGCCTTATTGCTAACAGGTAGAAAGTATGAGTGATCTGGATCAAAGCAGTCACAACATTCCCTTACGCTAAAGCGTAATCCAGGTGCTTTCTTCAATTCTATGAAGGCTAAGAGATAGGACAGCTGTACAAGAAAAGGTGGAAGATGGCAGAGGTTGGTTTATGATGTTTAAAGAAAGAAGCCGTCTCCTTTACATGAAAATGCAAGGTGAAGAAGCAAGTGCTGATGGAGAAGTTGTAGCAAGTTATCTAGATCAAGCTAAGGTAACTGAACTACACAACAGATTTTCAAGACAGACAAAACAGCCTTGTATTAGAAGATGCCATCTAGGACTTTCACAGCTACAGAGGAGTCAATGCCTGGCTTAAAGCTTCCAAGAACAGGTCCTCTCATGGTAGAGGACAATGCAGCTGGTAACTTTTAAGCTGAAACCAATACTCACTTACCATTCTGAAAATCCTAAGACCCTAAGGAATTATGCAAGATCTACTCTGCCTACGCTCTATAAATATCATAGAACAACAAAGCCTGGGTGACAGCACATCTGTTTACAGCCCGGTTTATTGAATATTTGAAGCCCACTGTTAAGACCCACTGCTCAGAAAGAAAAAAGATTCCTTTCAAAATATTATTCCTCACTGAAAGTACAGCCAGTCACCTAAGAGCTCTGATGGAGATGTACAAGACGATTCATGTTTCCACACATGCTAACACAACATCCATTCTGGAGCTCATGGATCGAGGAGTAATTCAGACTTATCTAAGAAATACATTTCATAAGGCTATAGCTGCCATTAATAGGGATTCCTCTGATGGATACAGGCAAAATAAACTTGGACCTGATTATCAAAAGGATTCACCACCACTCTAGATGTCATGAAGAACATCCATGATTCATGGGAGGAGGTCAAAATATCAACTTTAACAGAAATTCAGAAAAACTAGATTCCAACCCTATGGGGTTAAAGACTTCTGTGGAGGATACAACTGGTGGGAACAGCAAGAGGAGGTGAAGTGGAGCCTGAAGACTTCTGCTGCAAACTCGTCATCAAACTTAAAGAATGAGGAGTTATTCTAATGAATGAGTAAATAAAAATCGTCTTTGGAGATGGAACTGGCTCCTGATGGACATGCTGTGAACACTGGTGAACCGCAACAAAGGATTATCACTCGGCTGCCAGAGGAAGCAGAGGCAGAGCTTACGAGGACTGACTAGAATTTTGAAGGAAATTCTATCATGGATAAAATCCTATCTGAACAGCATCACATGCTACAGAGAAGCCATTTGTGAAGTGATGTGGCGAACCTGATTGTTATCTTAAACTGGAATAGCTACTCAAACTTTCTGCAACCATCATCCTGATCAGTCAACATCAAGGAAAGAATCTCTATCATCAAAAAGATTACCATTCACTGAATGTTCAGATAACAACTAGCATTTTTATCAATAAAGTATTTTTTTAGGACACATTACAATTTGCTTTAATACTTCTTTGGGGGAAAAAATATCACACTTTAGTGAACAAGAAACATTTATACAGTAGCAGTAGGTTATTATTTTTATCTACCTTGCCATGAATTCATAGGGAAGAGGTTCCAGTAGCTCAGGGAGGCACCTTGCCATTGAATGGGACAAAGCGTTGATTGACTTTTGAATTCATGGGAAATAGGTTCCAGCACCTTGTATCACTGTTACATGGGGTCTACTGGTTATCCTGTGTGCTATGTTGTACACCTATTATGCCATGAGCTCATGGGGAATAAATAGGTTCCTGCACCTAAAAGCATGGGTCCACTGTTTCTCCTGTGTGCTATTCCATGAATTCATGCAGAATGGGTTCCAGGAGCTCAGGCTCCTTTCCGTTGGTTCTCACAAAGTGGGCTTCTCTGGGTAGAGCAGGCTGGCACTTCAGTTGAACCCAGGTACCTTTCTCTTTGGCTTCCTTCTTTTTCTGATCATTTTCCTTCACATGTTTCAGGAAGCTATCTTGACTCTTAGAGTGCTTAATATGCTCAATACGAACATTAATCCTCTTGGCAAGAATCTTGCCCTTAACTTGTTTGTTTACAACAATGCCAACAGCATGCTGGGTAACACTGTAGACTCTTCCAGTTTTGCCATGGTAACATTTGTGCGGCATGCCTTTTTGAACAGTACCCATTCCTTGATGTCTACAATATCACCTTTCTTGTAGATTCGCATGTATGTGGCCAAAGGAACAACTCCATGTTTTCTAAAAGGCCTAGAGAACATGTATCGGGGTGCCTCTCCTTCTTCCCTTTGTGTTTGTTATTTTGGCGAATTACTGGAAGATAGCATCTCCAGCTGAAAGGCGCAATACTTTTTTTTTTCTTTTTGTAGTTTTTGGCCTAGGCTGGGTTTGAACCCGCCACCTCTGGTATATGGGGCCAGTGCTCTACTCCTTTGAGCCACAGGTGCCGCCCTCAATAAAGTATTTTTAATTAAGGTATGTACTTTTTTTTTTTTTTTTTTTTAGTGGTAAGATAGGATTTTATTAGATGGAAAGAAATGCAGAAGAAGTAAAAATGCACCAGAGCCTCTGGCAAAGCGGAAGACCCAAGTCAGGAATCTCTCACACGGTCCCTTTGTCTAGGGGGTACATACTTTTCTTAATTTTCATTTTTTAGAGCTGGAATCATGCTCCATGACCCAGGCTAGAGTGCAGCGGCACAATCATAAATCACTGCAGCCTCAAACTGCTGGGCTCAAGCACTCCTCCTACCTCAGCCGCCTGAGTAACTGGGATTACAGGTGTGCATCACTACAGCTGACTAGTATATTTTTTCAGACATAATGGTACTGCACACTTAATAGGATACAGGATAGTATAGACATAACTATAACCTGCAACCCATGCACTAGGAAACAAAATAATTTGTGTAAGTCACTTTATTACTGTGGTCTGAACTGCACCCACGGTATCACCAAGGTACGTATGCCTGTACTCTCTGCCCTTGACTTTGTTTCTTTCATTTTCCTTCCTTTTTGGTCTCATTTGCTTATTTTTAAATGCTGTTGGGCCTTGGAATACTGTCCAAGACCATTTTCATTTTATTGAGTTATACTTTCTCCCCAGAGAAAGTGTGTAAGACTATCAATGGCTCACTTTCTCATTCACTGAAAGGCCAGCATTTCACCTTTGGGGATCTTTCTCAAACTTAGAGTATCCTCTTACCCTCCTCTCTTTTTTTTTTTTTTTTTTTTTTGAGACAGAGCTTCAAGCTGTCCCCCTGCATAGAGTACTGTGGCATCACAGCTCACAGAAACCTCCAACTCCTGGGCTCAAGCGAGTCTCCTGCCTCTGCCTCCCAAGTAGCTGGGACTACAGGAGCCCACCACAATGACCGGCTATTTTTTTTTTTTTTTGGTTGCAGCCATCATTGTTGTATGGCAGCCCGGGCTGGATTCGAATCTACCACCTTAGGCATATGTGGCTGGCGCCTTACCCTCCTCTCTTAACAGAAAATACTCATTTGTACTTCTAAGAGATTTCATAAAATCATAAACGATCAGCCTCAACTTTTACCAACAACTGTTCATCCCTTCCTTTATCAGCATTCATCCTTATCTCCTTCCTTCCTCCTCTCTGAGGATGATCCTTTACTTTCTGAACCATAATCGAATCCTATTTTGCATTCTCAGGAACCTGGCATTATTACCTACCAAGTTCTCATTCTCTCATTCATAGTCTCTCTCAATATAAAGGTTTACTCAATATTTATAAAATAAATGATTATCAAATGATAATATGCATATCCTTTTTTATTTTTTTTGAGACATTCTCACTTTGCCGCCCTTCGTAGAGTGCTGTGGCATCATAGCCCACAGCAACCTTAAAACTCTTGGGCTCAAGTGATTCTCTTGCCTCAGCCTCCTGAGTAGCTGGGACTGCAGGGGTTGCCACAACGCCGGGCTATTTTTACATATGGGGTCTCGCTTGCTTGGGCTGGTCTTGAACTCCTGAGCTCAGACCACCCGCCATGGCTTCCCAGGGTACTAGGATTACAGGCGTGAGCCACCATGCCTGGCAATATGCATATCCTTTAACCTAGCAAGTGTATTTTTAGAAATGTATACAAAAAAACTATACAAAGATTTAGCCACAAGATTATTCATACTATGTTTTTCTAAATAGCTAAAACTGGAAACAACCTACATAACCAGCTAATAGGAAAATGATTACTTACACAGTAACATATCCATACTATGGTCTAGTACAGGCTTTTTCCCTTACATGGAAACATTCACAATTTATAGTCAAGTACAACTAGAAGGCTTAAAAACAGTACGAATTCTATGAGCCCATTTTTGTAAGCAAAGAAGTGGAATAATTATTGGTAGCTCCAAATACGTTTTGGTTACCAACATGTTCTATAGACTAGGGTGATGTGATTACCAGTGGTTTTTATTTTCTTCTTTTTACTTATCTATAACTTCTGATTTAGCCAAATAAATGAGAGCAGTTGAACAAAAAGATGTTACTACACTGACAGAGAAAAATCTAAATGCTGAGCTAAACAAAGTAGAGTATTAAAAGACTACTAAAATTGAAACGAGGATATAATATGCAATATTATTTTAAATTAAAACATGGTGTTATTTGGAAAGAGAAAAAAGGTTTTTGATATTCGATAAAGTTTTTCAATGTCTTTTGAGTTCTGATAAAACCTACCTTCCTGTTGTGGTGACATCTTTATACAAAATGGCCAAGAGCTGGAAAGAGCCTAGATCTTCCATCTACTGGAGAATGGATGAAAATGAACTACAGTATACTCATATAAAGTAATATTACTTAGCAATAACACGAACAAGCTACTGATACAACACACAGGTGAATCTCAAACATGCTGAGTGAAGAAGGCTTATACAAACTAAATGATACAAGAATCCATCTATATCAAGTTCCAGAATAGAACAGACTAATTTATAATCAAAAGAAATCAGAACAAACATGAGAGGACTGACTGGAAAGGGCAAGCAGAAACGATCCATGATGATGCTAATATTCTATCTACAACATGCTGAGTTTGTGCTACACAGGTGTACGCTTTTATCAAAACTCATCAATGCTTCACTGAAGATCTGTGCCTTTGGAAATCAAGCTAATTGTGCACCTGCTGCAGTGCTCTGGGCTAATGTCTAAAACTCACTGTACATGCATTCCCCTAAAAGTAGACAGAAGGATGCATGAATGGCAATACATAATACAAAAACTGTAGAATCCAGGTGGTGGGTACAATTTTCTCAAATTTTCTATAACTGAAAAGTCTCATAATAAAATACTAGAAAACTTAACTCTCAAAAAGGCAGGTAGAGAAAGCAAACTACTTGGTTAAATCTGTGTATTCAAAGGCTGGAAAAGAAATAGAAACTTTACTATTTTCCAGAGGTCAAACAATTTTATGATTTGGAGACATTTCTCAAATAACATTCTACCTTTATGTAACAAAAGACAGTAGGACATTTTGGGAATCAACTGCTACTCTTGTAAATTCATAATTCTGTTAAGTCGACAAATACGGCTGCTTTCTTGGATACTTCATTTGTAAAACATCTTTAGACAATGTACCTTTAATTGATTATAGGTGACATAAGAGAGATGAGCGATATGTCTGTGCCATAACTAACATGGAAATAATTAGATTCACCTCGATACTAAATATTGAAAATATTGGTAAGAAAAGGAACAGGCTATAAATCAAAACAAGCCACCCACTAATAATTCATTTCTTCTAATGGTACACGAAATACTCTAACTAATTGTATCCCTAACTACTAATTTATAGCACAATAACTTTTCTAACTTTTTAAGAAGTATAAATTTAGTCCAAGCACAGTGGCTCACGCCTGTAATCTTAACACTCTGGGAAGCCAAGTCAGGTAGACTGCCTGAGCTCACAGGTTCAAGACCAGCCTGAGAAAGTGCAAGACCCTATCTCTAAAACATAGCTGGGCATTGTGGTAGGCACCTATAGTCCCAGCTACCTGGGAGGGTAGGCAAGAGAATCGCTTGAGCCCAGAAGTTTGAGATTGCTGTGAGCTCTGGTGTCACAGCACTCTTACCAAGGGCAACAAAGACTCTGTCTCAAAAAAAAGTATAGGCTCGGTGCCTATAGCTCAGTGGCTAGGGCACCAGCCACATACACTAGAGCCAGCAGGTTCAAACCCAGCCCAGGCTTGCCAAACAGAATGATAACCACAACCAAAAAATAGCCAGGCATTCTGGTGGGCACCTGTAGTCCCAGCTACTTGAGAGGCTGAGGCAAGATAATCACTTAAGCTCAAGAGTTTGAGGTTGTTGGGAGCTGTGATGCCACAGCACTCTACCAAGGGTGACACAGTGAGACTCTGTCTCCAAAAAAAAAAAAAAAAGTATAGGCTTGGTGCCTGTAGCTCAGTGGTTGGGGTGCCAGCCACATACACCAGTGCTGGCAGGTTCAAACCCGGCCTGAGCCTGCTAAACAACAATGACAACTAAAACAAAAATGAGCTGGGCATGTGGCAGTGCCTGTAGTCCCAGCTACTTGGGAGGCTGAGGCAAGAGAATCTTCTGTTTTAGTCATCTTAGCTATATCTTGTTTATACTGACCTTTAATACTTTTAATTTTTTGATTAAGAAAATACTTGAGACCTTCAAAGAAGTCATCATAACAGGATTTATCATTCGATAGATGATGAAGATCAGCTACAGAAAATAATGAAGATAACCAGGAAGAAAAACTTGAAACCTTTATGTTACATGATTTATCTCCTAAACCTCGTATCTATAATCTAAATCTATATAGTACACATTATTATATATATCATGTATACAACCATGCAAAGAGCTATGTTAAGTTGCATTTTGAGATTTAAGGGTTTTTCAAGAGTCAGTAATTCTATACTTCAGTTTTGTCTTGCCCACCAACACCGAGCCTAACCGCCAGGTAAGACATGGTTACCAAATAACACAGATACCAGAATACTCTGTCTACCACCAACTGTTCTGGTACGTGGGTAAGTCCAAAGGTTTGCCTATGCAAAAATTCATTCAATAAGTGTTTATTCGGGGCCTAATAAGAGTCAAACAGTAAAGCAGACACTGAATATATACCCCTGCCCTCATGGATCTCATTAGGTATCAGGGGGAGTGGGGGAGCATTAGAGAATGCAGACAAATAAACAAAGATAAGAATGCATGTTTGTGGTAAGTGCTATGAAGAAAGTTACCGGATGCAATGACAGAAAAAAAGAGAGGGAACATATTATTAGGGTAGGCCTCTGTGAGGAGATCAACATTTAAGCCCAGCCCTAAAGCAGCAGCAGCAGCCAGACTTGCAAAGGACAGAGAGGAAAGCACCCTTTCAGAAGACACAGCATGTGCAAAGGCCAGACAGCAGGAAGGCTGAGGTAAGAGAAAGAAGGCCAATGTGACTGCAGTATAGGGGGACACTGCACAAACTGTAAACAATGGCAGAATTGGCTTGATGACACAATGGTAAGGATTACTGGATTCTACTCTAAGTGCAAAAGAAAATCATTAACGAATATTAAAAAGGAGGAATGACCTGTGATCTGTGTCTTTTACTTTGTGGACAAAGAATTATAAAGGGGCAGGAATAAGCCAAAGACCAGTAAGAAGCCTTAGGTAGTAGCACGAACAAAAAACACATGGACTAGGAAGTGGAAAGGAACATTGGAAACTGGAACCGTTCCGAGAGCAGAATTGATAAGTTTTGCTCATAAGGAGAGGGGACAGGAATGGTATGCGTATGAGCAACCAGATACAAAACAGAGTCATTAACTAAAATAACAGAGTGAGAAAAGAAGTTTTGTGGGGCGGTAAGATAGGGGGGTTTAGGCTCAAGCGGCTAAGGCGCCAGCCACATACACCTAAGGTGGCGGGTTCGAATCCCCAGCCCGGGCCCGCCAAACAACAATGATGGCTGCAACCAAAAAAAAATGGCCAGGCGTTGTGGCAGGCGCCTGTGGTCCCAGCTACTTGGGAGGCTGAGACAGGAGACTCGCATGAGCCCAGGAGTTGGAGGTTGCTATGAGCTGTGATGCCATGGCACTCTACCCAGGGGGATAGCTTGAGGCTCTGTCTCCAAAAAAAAAAAAAAAAAAAAAATGATAGGGGGGTTTAGTGGGCAATTCAGAAGCTTTTAGACATGATACCTTTGCAATGCCTGGGAGACAGCCAAAAGGACATGCCAAGGAGCACTGGGATATAAATCAAGGGCTGGGAATCAGGAATATTGATCAAGTTCTTTAAACTTACATTTATAAATAAGAATTAATAGGCCACACTCCAGATCTACTGAATCAGAATGGGTTTGCACATGTGCACATTTTTAACTGTTAAGTGGCTGTGATGTCAACTAGAGTTTCAGAACCACTTACGTAAATAGATTTTAATGTTCTATTTCATCACCTAGGGACATTATTCTTTATAGATCAAAGTATGTTGAGCAATATGTTATGATAAAGGTTTGACTTAATAAATCCAGAGCTATCTAATCTCCTCCAGTAATACAGTATTATAGAGAAAACACTTCTAATTCTTTCAAATGGCATTTACTGAAAGCTACTCCAAAGGTGAATAATTTCTTTTATTTCATAAATATTTGCTTGCAATATACCCATGAACTACCTCACAAATTAGTAAATCAAGGTTCATAAAAGGTGGAGTCTTGTTCAAAGGGCACACATTCAGTAACAAAACCAAAATTCAAAAATCAAGATACCAGTGGCACCTATAGCTCAGTGGTAAGGGCGCCAGCCACATACACTGAGGCTGCTGGATTCAAACGCAGCCTAGGCCAGCCAGAACAACAATGACAACTACAACAACAACAAGAAAATAGCCGGGTGTTGTGGCAGGTGCCTACAGTCCCCGCTATTTGGGAGGCTGAAATAAGAGAATTGCTTAAGCCCAAGAGTTTGAGGTTGCTGTGAGCTGTGACACCACAGCACTCTATCCAGGGCGACAGCTTAAAACTCTATCTCAAAAAAAAAAAAATCAAGATACCGATTCCACCCACCCCAGAAAAAGTGCTCCATCTGTGACATGTCACATAATATAATTATAACAAGAGATGAGTACCTTAAAGGAAACAATCAGAATTAAGAGAAAAGCTTTCTGCTTGATTTTCACTACTTAGAAGTTTCATAATTGCTAGAATCTATGAATTCTACCTTCCATAAGTATCCATAAAAGCTCCTCAAAATATATAGCAAAAGTGAATCTTACATAAAAAATTCTAAGACTCTTTCCTAACTCAATGGGCAACAGACTTAGGGTCTTTTTAAAAACGAAAAAAGGAAAAAAGGAACAGTGGCCTTATGTAAATCCCAGCTCACCTTCCCGCCTTAGGTCACAAACAAAGTCACTAGCAGCTAAGTCTCATGAGGACACAGGGTTTGGGATAAAAACAACCCTGTACCTATATTTCATATAGTCATTATCAATTCTAATTATTATTAAAAGAGCATAGAAATTATAACCTATGAAATTTTGTTTTACCTAAAATGTTGGATTTTTCTTTAAGCATATATTTCAAACTGTCTACCCAATACTATAGCACTAGGATATTTCCTGAAATGCTTACAAATCCTCTGACCACCCAAGACTAAGATCAGGGTCAGTCATTACGTACCCCTTCATAAAAGTTCTAATGCTGTAACTATTCATTATTCCCAGGCTAGACTTCACATTCCTTGAAGGCAGAAGCTGTGTCTGTTCCACTTGTCATCATTCATTTAATATCTAAGTGCTTACTATTTGCTTGGCACTGATCTAGCTAAGCCCTAGGAATACAAAAAAAAAAAAAAAAACAAAAAAAAAAAGCCCATCCTCATAGAGCATATTTTCTAATGAGATAATGAAGATATCAAACAAATAAATATATATTAGTTAGGGATACATATTACACAACTTAAGAACAGAATAGGAGGACTAGGATGTGTTTTAAGAACTGAGGAAATTATTTCACACACAGTATCAAGAAAAGCCTAACATATACCAGTACGTGAAATAAGAGGGGCAAGTGACATCTCTGAAAAGGAGTCCTCCAGATAGAGGGGCACTAACAAGCCAAAAGCCCTGTGGCAGGACTTGGGGAAGAACAACTGTAAAAAAGTAAATGTGTATGTGGCTGGGTGGGGGACAGAGACACCTGAGAGGGCAGGCTCTCGGGGCAGAAGAGTGACATGATCTGAAAAGAATCACACAGACTTCTGTATGGAGAATAAAGAATAAAAAACAGAAGCAGTAAACCTTATTAAAACAATAATCCAGAAGAGAGACCATGGTGGCTCAAGAGAGTGAAGACAGTGGTGACAGTGATGATGAGCTGGATTCCAGTTAGGTTTTGAGGACAGAACCCACAGATCTGCGGACTAGATGTGAAGAGACAGAATAACCAAGAATTTTTTAATAAAGGTCTGGGAAAAATGGAAGTGCTATAACTTGGTCAGAGAAACAAGTTCATTTTCCCAGAACCCAGCAAAGTGTCTAGTACATAGTAGACACTCACATACTAGAAAATTAAATTCAACTGAATAAACTCCCAAAATGAAACATAAACTCAATGTATCAGTTTCCATTTGCTGTAATAGGCTTTTAGCCATGTCTGTTAATTACAGAAAGACATTTAACCAGGACAAACAGTTAACTGAAGGTGCTAACAAAGGAACCTTACTTACACTGGGACATAGCAACCAAGGTTTACCTCTCAAGAATCCTTCTCAGTTTTAAATTTACAGTTCTTCTGGATATTACAGAATCTGCTATGAAAGCTTTTTGACACAGCCTGAGGATTCTTACACCCAAAGTAATTAACCTGTTCATTAATGATGTCATATTGCTAAAAGGTAGAGTATTGCAAACAAAACTCCCTAGGCCAGAATTAATTGAAAATTATAACACTTCATGATACATTTTCAGACTACAACAGACTGAACAAGTTCTCTAATAAAATAAGCCATCAGCATTTTTAATGGCTTTTTTACCTTAAACAATAAGTCCCTTCAAAACAATTTCAATGAAAAATTTGAATCTGCTTGAGAATGTGCAATTCAGCACATCTTTCCCCAAGCAGGCACTTTTCCTGCTATCCTCACCTTTGGCACTTTTGGTAATCACATCCCAGTTTCTCTAACTCTGCACCCTTATACTAGCTCGGCGAAGAACCCCAAACAGAATAGCAGAAACATATTCAAGGGATTTCTACTAAAATATAAAAAGTTACTATCTTTTCCTCCCCTTCGGTTACTTTAAAAATTTTAACTGAAGCTTTAAGCGTTACTTCTATCCATATTAGTTCTTCTAATGCCCCACCCTAACCTATTAATGTGCTTTTTTTTAAAGTGACCTTAAACAACTTTCAGCGAAAACAGCACGTAAACCATTCAGAGAAGCTAGCTGATCATAACGAATTCAGCAACAGGCGGTAGTTTCCTTTTTCCCATCAGTCAAAGGCCTTGAACCAACCCAAACAAATCCGCCGAAATGCCAGCCAGATTCCCCGTATCTCCCCCGCTCCCTCCCCCCAAAGCTGGCCTGGAAACACCGCAGCCACTAACCACGGGGCTCAACAGAAAAGAACCCGTGGTAAGCAAAACCATGGTTTTTAGAAGCAGGATGCTTAAGAGGCAGGTTTTCAGCCACCTCCTAGAAGAGAGTTAGAACCCGGACGACACACCAATACATTCCAAACAGAGTGGCACATGTCCTCGCCCGCTCCGGAGCTCCGCGCGCGGATTAGAAGCTAGGCGGAGGGAGGGTTCTCCCGGAGACCCGGAGCGAGACCCGCCTGGGGGGAAGGGAGTGCCCGGGAAGCCCAGGGCCCCGAGGAACCGAGCGCGAATGAGCCAAGGATGGATGCGGCGTTCCCCAAAGGAGCAAAACGCTCGGCGCCTACCACGGCACACCTAGGGCAGGGAGCCCGGGGGGATGTGCCAACCCGGGTGGAAAGGTTAAGGACCCCCCAGAGAAGGGGCCTAGGAAGCAACTAATTTCCAGCAGAAGAGCAGGAGGCACGGGTTTGGAGGAGCGGCCCTCGGTGTCGTGTCCTCACAGGGGAAGCCCTAAGGAGAGAGCAGAGAGGGGAGTCCGCATGGGGGAGGGGAGCCTCTGGCGAGCCCGGCTGCGGTCCCCGGGGGCGCCGGGCGCAGGACCGCGGGCTGCGCGCCCGGGAAGGGAAGAGGGCGCAACCGCGGCGCGCAGCCGGGGGAGGCGCGACGGCCGGCCGGACTCTAGGAAGCCAGAGCTGCCCCGCCAGCCAGGAGGGGAAAGGAGTCACCCAGCTCCCCGCCCCCACACTCACCATGTAGAGGGTGAAGGGCAGGCCCAGCAGAAAGAGCCACAGGTAGAGGTGCAGCGCGTTCACGAAGGTGGCCTGGTGCGGGTCGTAGTACCAGCCCCCGCTGAGCGCGGCCCACACCCCCTGTCGGAGGATCTGCAGCGTCTGCGACCCCATCCCCACCCGGCGCCGCCGCCGCCGCCGCCGCCGTCCCCGCCCCGGCCCCAGCTCGGCCGCGGTCGCCGGAGCCTGCAGCTGCCCCGTCTATCCCCCTCCGGAGCTCCGGGAGAGCGAGCCGGCGCTTCGGCGGCCGCTGGGGCTGCTGCAGGAGGAGGAGGCAGCGGACGAGGAGGAGGAGACCGAGGAGGAGGAGGCGGCGAGCGGCGGGGCGGAGGAGAGCGAAGAGGAGGAGACCGGCCTCCGGAGCGCCGCCGCCATCTTGTCTCCTAACACCCGGAGCCGGGGCCAGGCCCCCGCCGCCCGCGGCCTGCCAGCGCCGCCGCCGCCGCCGCCGACGCCGCGACCCCCGGCGACCGCCTGCCCTGCGCCCGGCGGAGCAGCAGGCCCGGCGCCCGGGCGCGACGCGGTGGAAGCCGCGCCCCCTCCAGCTCCTCCTCCCTCTCGCCCCGCCCCCTGTGCTGGCTCCCGGCGGGGGCGCGCGGCGCCTCGGCCTCCGCGGGCGCCCCCTGCCGACGCCCGGGAGGAGCGCGCGCCGACGCGGCCCGGCGCGGGGCGGCGCAGGGTGTGGTGACGCTGGGTAGCGGCTCCGGGGACCCCATTCCGCCCCGGGGAGACGAGCCTAGCACGTTCGCTTACCAATCCCTGAACCGGGTCCTTCTGCCTCCGAAACCAACAGACTTTGTCTTCAGAAAAGCAGCCTGGCGTACGTTTATGATATTTATTAAAGGCGTAGGAAACAATTGGAGCTAACGTCTGAGATCACTGAAGGCCTGGAAGAATTAGGTATGGTGGATGACACTGTTGAAAAGTCACAGACGCAGCCAATTTAACCAAAAACTGTTTTGGCCCTTCAAGATTGAGAGGATTCACTACTTACAAAAATAAATAAGAAATATAAGTTAAAGAGAAGAAAGCGCAGGGTGGACAAGGTTATCGTTTGTTATGTAATGATTTTATTTTATTTTTATCATTTTGTTTTTTGGAAACAGAAACCTACTCTGTCACCGTGAGTAGAGTGCAGTGGCATCATAGCTCACAGCAACCTCAAACTCTTGGGCTTAAGCGATCCTTTTGCCTCAGCCTCTGCAGTAGCTGGGACTACAGGTGGCAGCCACAACACCCAGCTAGTTTTTCTATTTTTAGTAGAGACAGGGTCTCCCTCTTGCTCTGGCTGGTCGAACTCCTGACCTCAAGTCAGCCACCTGCCGTGGCCTCTCGGAGTGTTGGGGTTACAGGCGTGAGCCACCACCGCGGCAGCACATTTATTAATGTGCTATAACGAGTAGCCATTTTTATCAATGGAAGCGTCTCTTCTAAACCGGGTCCCAAACTGGGCGTCTCTTCTAAACCGGGTCCCAAACTGGGTTTGCACTTTTATTTTTATAGCTGTAAAAACTGGGAATCATTCTTGGCTCTGTGTATTGTTTATAAAGCATGTCTGATCTCCTTGAATGAAATTTTCTTTTTTTTTTTTTTTTGAGACAGAGCCTCAAGCTATCCCCCTGGGTAGAGTGCCATGGCATCACAGCTCATGGCAACCTCCAACTCCTGGGCTCAAGTGAGTCTCCTGCCTCCGCCTCCCAAGTAGCTGGGACCACAGGCGC
>CAUYQV010176097.1:0-18034 GCA_963574575.1 Galagoides demidoff
GGGCGCCTGTGGTCCCAGCTACTTGGGAGGCGGAGGCAGGAGACTCGCTTGAGCCCAGGAGTTGGAGGTTGCTGTGAGCTGTGATGCCATGGCACTCTACCCAGGGGGATAGCTTGAGGCTTGTCTCAAAAAAAAAAAAATGCCACTGCCCTTTAACACTTACATACACGGCCAAGAGAGTCCTTTACTTCTAGGCAGGTCCTATTCACTTGGACTTTATATTCATTTCTCTCAAGCACAACTATGCGGTTTCCAGCAAAGTTCTAAATGAGGAGCAGGTGCTCTTATGGTAGGAAGAGTTGAGCTGAAGGCCTGGCCAAAACTAAGAGAAAAAAAGCCATAAAAGGCAGAGAGTGCCAAGAATGCAACAATCACAGTTATTTGGGGAGAAGTAAAAATAAAAAGGAAAGAAAAGAAAGAAAGAAAGACACTAATGGGCTGAGACAGTGGGATGACAGGATGTAATAGCCCAAGAAAATGACTAGGATTCATAATGAGGCCCCAGAGTCTTTCAGAATAGGTTTAATTTTCTAGTATCTTCTATCTGCAGATAGAAGCTACATAATTCATTTTAGTGAATTTCTAGCCCAAATGTCTAAATAAAAAAAAAAAATTATGGGGACTTTGCAGAGGGCTCACACCCAGCACACACGCACCTTGATTCAATCCCTCATTCACCAAATGTTTACTGAGCACCTACTGCGGAACAGACACAGTCCCCGGTGCTGAGGATAGAGTGGCGAACAAGGCACAGGACACCTCTGGAGTTCACCTTCTAGAAGAAGAGACCACAAACAAAGAAAGGCTTAAACAAAATAATTTTAGACAGCAGGAAGTGTTGGGGAGTGTATGGAGACATATCACAATGGTACAGTAGACAGTTCCAGAGGTAGGGGGTAAATTATTGGCTGGTCATGAAAAGCTTCACTGAGAAAGCGACACCTAAGGTCACTTTTTCCCCTCACTTTCTGCATTTTCATCTCATCCTCCTGGATCCCGGGAGTGCCTTTCCCCGGCTGGAGGACTCCTTGCCTCAGAGAGCCAGGGACAACTTCTCTGAGCTGGGAGAAGAAAACAAAAGCATCGCATTCCTTTGTGGGAGAGAGATCTGAGTAAACTCAAGAGTCCTGGTTTCTATAAGGAAGTTAAGGTGGTGCCTGGATTAACCCACCCTGCAGCCAATACGAAGGCTGTCGAGTAGCACCCGGAGAATTTGTCAGCAATGGATGAAGGGCTCTAGGAGGAGAAGGCAGTTACTCAGGAACAGCAGGGCTCTGACCCCACGTGCGAGAATAGATAGCCTAATAATGACTGTCCCTAATGCACAGAAGAGTGGAAGCTGTTTTGGTCCTGATGGGCTCTACACCCAGTCATCCAGAAGTTACCTAGGGTGGAGGTTTCTCATGACCTGACACTTTGACCATGTGACAAGCAGCCTCTCAGTGGTTCCTGCAAAACCAGTCACTGTCCCACCCTGGCTCCCAAGTACAATCTGGGACCATCTTCATACCCTCCGACTGCCGCGTCTCTCAGCAAGATTCCTTCTTTGTCTGTGTGAACAGCTGGCATCTTCCTCTAGATTGGCTTAGAAAACTTCCACCCGCTTCCAACAAAAAATGTTGGAGCAGATTTGTTTCACTTCACATGCCACAGGAATGTGAGTAATCCCATTTAAGAAGACGCTTGATTAAGTTTTTAGAACCTAAATCAATTTGGTCATTCTTCAACCCTCCGAGGAGGGCACGTCGTGAGCGAAAACATTTTTGTATCAACTATTGTCTTAGGGAAGTGTCTTGTGTGGCTGGCTCCAAACACATAGAGGCAGGTTCCTCTAAGAAATAGTAAGAGCAATCTCCAAAGACAAATCCCTTAGTTCAGCTCAGACCCTGTGACTCCAGGGTCTGACAAAAGCCGATGGCCCAGAAGCTGAGAGAAGAGAGGACTTATATCATCGGGGCTCATTATATGATTCATCCTCCCAGCTGCCCAATCTCGCAGGTGGAAGGACTCAAAACCCAAATTCACTGAGCAGGTGTGTATATGAAAAGCCTAGGAGCACATCATTTCACAGGTTAGTGGAAAGTCCCTCTCCATCTTGCCTTCCAAAGGCTACAGCCACATCCCCCTGCAGGGGGGCAGCTAGTTCTGAGAGCAGGTGCGTCAGACCTGGCAATTTCCTTTGCCTGCCCTCAAAGCCAAACCAAGGCAAGCAAGCACATGACTTTGGAGGTGGCAACCCAACGTGTCAAAGTCCTCGAACACATGGAAGGGAAGAAAAGGTCTTGCTTTAAGATCAGTGCCTGGGTACCTTGAAAACTGGCGTGTACATCAACAGACAAGAATTCCCTTGTTAGGTTCTATGAAAGGAACATTCTCCTCACCCAGGGTACCTGGAGTGACTTGGCATATCTGAATGTCTGAATAGTTTCCCTCCATTACTGCTGAGGTGGAACTAAGGGGCCTATAAAGTGTGAAATGTGAAATGGACACAGTGTTGCTTAATGCTAATTGTCCCTCCGGGGATGTGGCTGGGCTTCCAAATCAGCTCCTAAAATTGGAATCTGATTAATGCTATTTTAAGACTGCATTATAAAGTCTGTCCCAGATGCTTTCTAAATAGGGAGAATGTTATGGGCGACCACCCATCTTCTCTTCCTGTTAATCATTTCAAGGATTCGTGTTGTGTACACAGGTGACTATTAAGCAATTAAGCCTTTAAGGTTATTTTTTAAATTAAAGGATTTTGCTGAACTTTAGAAGGATCTTCCTTCCCCACCATCCCCTCAGGCCTTTCGATTTAAAGTACCTGAGTTCATCTATCACAGTCTACTAAAAATTTAAATAAATAAGTTACTAAATGGCCTGGTGATAAAAAACTAGAGAGATTGTTTTTATTTAAAGAATAACATACTTGTATTAGAATGATTGCCCTTGATTATAAAACTGGAAACAATAAGAAATCCTAAATTCCTTTTCCCCAGTTGTGCTGTTTCAATTGCTTTTTTTCATCTCACTGCCTAGTTTTCTAGATCTGACACATCACTACTAAAACATGTTGGTTTGGCCGGCACCTGCAGCTCCGTGGTTATGACGCCAGCCACATACACTGAGACAGGGGTTCGAACCCAGCCTGGGCCAACTAAACAACAATGACAACTGCAACAAAAAAAAATGTTGCTGATTCATTTGTATTTTTATTTGTGTGTGGTGAGTGGGGCAGGCTGAAGGGAGAGGAGAAGGAGGTAAGGTGGGGAAAATGGAAAACCATTTAGCAATTTGTAGTTCTCCCAGTGTCTTTGTTGATTTATACAATGACTAATAACAGGCATCGTCTTTCCCTCCAGACTGGCTTTCTTCTTGCGTCCGTCTGTGTATCTGCCCAAAGTCAGAAGCCAATAACTCATCTTAGAATCTTGTTTCAGCTTTAGTACCCACCCATCTCTACTTGATCCAACCAGTCACCAACCCAACCCAAGTCAATTCCTCCTCTGGATTAACTCTTTTAAGTCTTTAAAAGGGATGCTTATTTTTTTTCTTTTTCTTTTTGCTTTTGAGACAGGTCTCAGTTTGCTGCCTAGGCTGGAGTGCAGCATCATCATAGCTCACTGCAACCTCAAATTCCTGGGCTCGTCCTCCTGAGTAGCTGGGACTACAGGTGCACACCACTGTCCCTGGCTAGTTTTCTTCTTATTATTATTATTTGTAAAGACAGAGTCTTGCTATGTTGCCCATGCTGGTCTTGAACCCCCAGCCTCAAGAAATCCTCCCTCCTTATCTTCTCAATAAGCTGGGATAACATCACCCCCGGCTTGAATTAACTCTTGAATCCATTCTTCCTGTGTGCCAGACACTACCGCTATAGATCAGGCTGTGTCTCACTGGATTAACAAGTGGTGCCCAAATTAAGCTCCCTAGCATGAGCCTGCTCTGCCCCCACCATGGCTGTTCACTGTATACACAGTTCACTGTCTTTGGAATGGCCCATCAAGGAGTCTTTCTTGCCTCCCTCACGCCAACTTGGCACCCCTCTCCTGAAGGCACCCCTCACACATCTCCCTCACACTAGGGTTTGCATGGTATTTTAATTGTTTGCTTGCAAAACTATCCCCTCCGCTAGACTGTGCAGATCTTGAAGGCGGGAACTATGTCTTTCCCAGGAAGTAAACACTTGTTGAAGGTGGGATGGGCAACAGGAAAGCTCATGGAGCTTTATGTATGTGATAATCCATAGAAATCACTTGTCACCCTGCTCAGCCAACTTCTCAGAAAGAAAAAGGGATTCCAGGAGAGCAGCCATTGTCTAGCATCCAGAGTTCCTTCCAGCTTGGGGAGCTCTCCCAGGGACAGGACAGCTTCGGCGGAGGTGACCTGTGCAGTCACACAGGATCCCGCACTTAGGAAGCCCTCACACTTGGTTTAATGCTCTGCTGTCTCTGTCTTGACATTCTTTGTTTTGTTTTGTTTTGTTTTTGAGACAGAATCTCACTATATCACCCTTAATAGAGTGCTGTGGCATCACAGCAACCTCAAACTCTTGGCCTCAAGCCATTCTCTTGCCTTAGCCTCCCAAAGCAGCTGGGACTACAGGCACCTGCCACAATGCCTGGATTTTTTTTATTTTTTATTTTGGTTAGCAGGCCTGGGCCGGGTTTGAACCCACCACCCTGGAGTGTATGGCTAGCACCCTACCACTTAGCCAGGAACACCACCCTATCTTGACATTCTTGATAAGTTTTTAGTGTGGGGCCCACATTTTCCATGCTGAGCACTGAAAATTCCAACAAAAAACCCAATTTGGTGGGTATGGAAGTTGTGGGGGCTGGAGCCTCAGAACCTTGTTCTTCCTCCCTGGCCCCCTCTTCCTCTCATGCATGTCTCCACCAAGCATTCATTATCTGAAGGCTTAATGAACCCTTTTGCATGTGTACCTACTGCTGCTTTGCTTTTTATTTTAAAGACAGGGTCTTACCCTGTTGCCTGGGTCAGAGCTCAGTGGCATAATCAATCACAGCTCTCAGCAACCCCACACTCTTGGGCTGAAGCAATTCTCTTGCCTCAGCCTCCTAAGTAGCTGGGACTACAGGCGCCCACCACAATGCCCGGCTATTTTTTGGATGTAGTTGTCACTGTTGTTTGGCAGACCAAGGCTGGATTCAAACCCTCCAGCTCTGTTGTATGTGGCATAGAGAATAAGCCAGGCATGGTGGCTCACGGCTGTAATCCTAGCACTCTAGGAGGCTGAGGCAGGTTTGAGACTTGCTAGAGCTCATGAGTTCGAGACCAGCCTGAGCCAGAGTGAGACCTCATCTCTAAAAATAGCCCAGCATTGTGGCAGGCACCTGTAGTCCCAGACACTTGGGAGGCTGAGGCAAGAGAATCGCTTAAGCCCAAGAGTTTGAGGTTGCCATGAGCTGTGATACCAGGGTGCTCTACCAAGGGTGACAAAATGAGACTGTCTCAAAAAAAAAAAAAAGCATAGAGAATAACATGACAAACATCTCAGTGTCCACCACTGAGCTTAAGAAATAAAACATTACAAATAAAATTGATGCCTTTGTTTCCTCTTTCCCATTGGACTTCCTCTGACTCCAAGGATCTAGCATCTTGAAATGCCTACGTGTATGTTTGTATTTTTACCTCCTAGGTAGCTCTTCACCAAATATCCCAGCGCTTGGCACACATCCTTTGACAACTTGCTTTTTGCTCAACCTCGTTGAGATTTACACAATGCTGATAAATGGCGAGCTTGGTTTATTCCTGTTAACAGGTGGACGGTATTCTCTGCATGAACCTATTTAACTCCTGGTTATAGCATAGTGTATTCTGAGATTGGGAAGGGGCATAGTTTAACTTTCTGAACTCTGTCAGGCTGGCATTTTAAATGTCTTCAGGACAGACAGATGAATGTGTGAAGTGCTTTGCAGAATGAAAACGGGGGTCCGTGCCCATGGCGACAGAGACACTCACATTTCCATCCTAACATAGCACACTGGCTGAATACGGTTTATTCCAGGAGCACCAGCACCCACTCTACCCCGAGATAGTAAACACACTGTTGAGGCTGCTTAAGATGAGGACCCCAAACAAATAATGCCACTTCGCTACCAGGAAATAAAAATCAAGATGAAGTGGGTGACTGGCTCCATCCCAGCTGCACACCCGGAGTTCTGGGAAGAGGCCGGTGAGCTCCCCAATCAATCATGGAGTTATTCCAACACCTTTGCCAGGAATTCTGGACGAAACGCATAGCTTAGCTAAAACAATTCAGGAAAGTTTATCAATCACTAGGGTTTAAGATTAGCTACTTTGTCACTCAAAGTTACTGAGTCATAGAGAGTAGAAGTGCATTTGCTAAGGTTCAGCTCGGGTCAGCAGAACTTCCCTGGTTCCTGGGGGAAGAAAGAAAACAGAGAGGCTTTGACAGCAAGTACACATAAATCCTAGTCCTGCTTCTTTCTGAGCGAGTGACCTTGAATGAATTGTTTCTTCCCTCTGAGTTTTGATTGCTTTTTCTCTAAATTGGTCAATTAAAAAGAAAAAGAAAACAAGTGAACATGTCTGATTAGGCATTCTATTCCTACTTGTTTGGCTACAGAATATCCCTCCCCCTTCATAGTCCATACCTTTTGGATGGTGGTGCCACCACCCTCAGCTTCAGGGGTCCATGGGATGCTGAGCTGACCCGGGCAACAAAACCACCCCTGCCCCTTGCCCAACCCCTGGTTCAGAGGCAGACATACGATGCGGTGAGAGCCAGTGATATACGATGAGACTTCAATTAGAACTTGAGGCATTCTTTCCTGATGAACTTGAACGTGAAGAGGGTGTGAGCCTGGAGTTGCCAGGGTTACCAACTTTTTGACCAGAATGAAGGCAATACAAAAGATTGAAGAAGTGGAAAGAAACTGGGACTGACCTGCCTTATCTGAGTTATTGGAGGCTCAGTTTACTAAGCCCCAAAGTATATATGGCACTTTGACAAGGTCTCTCTGACTCTCTGACCTCCCTCACCATCTCTTCCAAAGCACAGGATGAAATTGAAGCCCTTTACCTGCTTAAAACCCAGACCCACCAAAAGAAGCAATTGTTGATTCTCCCCTTCCCTGTAAGGCGAGTGTAACCGCACCTGGGCAGGTCCTTTCTCAAGGCCTGCACAAGGAAATCTCTGTCCCCACACCCATTCATTGCCCTCAATAGAATTTCTCTTCTCCCCTGTCCCTTAACTTCTTTTGCCAGGGTGTTGTACAAGCGTGTAAATAATATAAATTTTGTGTCTCATCTCCAATTAATCTGCCTTTCATGAGCTGATGTTTTGGGGAAACTTCATACGGTAAAGGGGAGGTTTCCCTTGGCTCCTACAAGTTCCTGGATCAAGCTACACCGAAGGTTCTTGAGCTTTTCAGCACCTTGCTAACGTATTTGTTAATTTATTTGGCTTAAACTAGCTTGAGTTAGGTTTTGTCTCACCTGCAGGACAGTCCGTCTTGACAGTTTCACTGGGCAGCCGGGAGGATGCATTGGGCTGATGTGAAATATTCCTCCTCTGAGTAATTCCCCTCCCCTTCCTTGTCCTTATTCTGATCCAATGCTGTTTTCAGCTAACTCCTTTTTAAGTTCATGCAATCCTAAAATCAATCTGAATTTCTAAAAACATCTGGAAGGCATGATATAGATCAGAAACATGAAAAAATTAGAGCCTTTTAGCTTAGAAAGGAAAAGATTGCTGGGCAACATAATAGCTTTCCTGAAATAGTTAGTTGAAAGGCTGCTGTCTGGGAAGGAGGGGGACTGAGAGCACAACTGGCCGACTGGGTGGAAGTCAGCAGGAGACACTTTGTTTCAATGGAAAGAAAAACTGTAGTAACCGAGCTCTGGGCTGCACCTCAAAAGAAGGAAGGCAGTTTCCCATCTCAGGAGACCTTCCTGTTGAGAATGGGTGATTACTTCTTATAATCTGTAGAGGGGATTCCTACTCCATGGACACAGTTACATGGATGACTGCCCAAACACTCTCCCGAATAGGATTCTAAATTAAGTGCCAAACATGATTACTATTTATGCCCCTAATATCTCCAACTGCTTCCTATGAATTTGAGCAATTTGCTCCTCCAATTGCTTATGAATTTGAGCCATTTGAATATATAGACTTTTGGGGAATGTAAATGAAATAGTTAAATGTCTATTCATGCCTTTAATTCATTATATCAGCTACATGAATCTTTACATTCATTTATTGTATAAGATGATCAACTTTTCATTTTTTTAAATTTTTATTTATTTATTTATTTTTTGCAGTTTTTGGCCAGGGCTGGGTTTGAACCTACCACCTCTGGTATACAGGGCTGGCGCCCTACTCCTTTGAGCCACAGGCGCTGCCCATGATCAGATTTCAATATGATAATATGAAGGTGCCCCACTCATGAGAAGCGTCTCCGGGCACCTGCCGCCATGGCCACCAGGTGCTATCTCCATGGCAACAAGGAAGCATGCAAGCCTAGTGACACTAACACATAAATAAAGAATATATATTTCAGGTACAAGCACCTAAAAAAATTATTTTAAAGGATAAAGTGTTTTATGAAACAGATCTTTAATCAAGGATAACGTTTTGATCCCTGGCACCTAGATTCCCATGCATCTTCACTCTGCCAGCAGCAACTATAGATCATAGCCAAAGAAATTGTGAAGTTGGGGCTTACAACCTGGATGGAAAAATGAAGAAAAATCATCACGTTATTTGAAAATAGAATTATGTTTCTATGGATACCAAGTTTCCAGGTGTGATTGCCAGACCTATGGGAGAATTCAGGAGCAGTTTTGTACCAGCTACATGGCAGAGATGCAAACTTGTTAAAGACGATGTCGTGAGGGCTGAGCAAGGGAGATACCTTCCAAGAACTTCAACTTGGCGGTTTAATTTTAGATTAAATTTGACAGAGGACATGGCTGCCCAAGACTCTAGAGAGCCACGAGCAACATCTGGGATCTAGTTTGAGGAAGGGCCCCAGGATGCTGCAGACCTGCTCAGGAATCAGGAGTGCTCCTCTGTGAAGGGGTCCAGCGGTTCTCATTTCATAACGGTCATGACTTTGGCTATTTACCCAAAACCCCGATCCATTCTAACTCTCCTGAAGCACTTGTCTTCTCAGGGTCCTCCCGTTGCCTTTCCCTGTCAAGTACGATGTGAGGCGCCTCATGAAATGCCGTGAAAATCTCAAGGGCAGCTTACGGGAAGTTGCTGACCAGTTAAGAGCTGAATGAGGAAGGTCACAACAGCGGTCAAGGTCAGATTCATTGCTCACAGGAATGGCTTTGTCAAAATGAGAGGAATGTTCTTTGATGCCAAATGCTGTGGTCATCTGTACGGCCTTGGTTCTGGGTCATGCTGTGTGCAGACAGCACAGGGACACCTAGGAAGAGGGGGCCAACAAACAGTCAGGCATGAGAGTCCTTTAGTTATTTTATTTGAGTTGTGCACATCCTTGTGTACAGGCTTTATCTCTGATTGAATCCTTGAACCATAGACAATACCTTTCTTTCTTCCTTTTTTTTCCCTTTATTGTTTTGCCTTTCAATACTAAGTAGCACTATTCCTATGTCAGTTTATTGTATTGTATTGTATTATTTTTAGAGACAAGTATCACTCTATAATCCAGGCTAGAGTGTAGCACTGCAGTGGTGCCATCATAGCTCAATACAGCCTTGAACTCCTGGGCTCCAGTGATCCTACTGCCCCAGCTAATTTATTTATTTATTTATTTATTTATTTTTCTCTCTCTCTCTCTTTCTTTCTTTCTTTTCTTCTTTCTTTTTCTTCTTTCTTTCCTTCTTTCTTCCTCCCTTCTTTCCCTTCCTTCTTTCTTTTTTGGTAGAGACAGGAACTTGCTCTTACTCAGGCTACTCTTGAACTCCAGCCTCAAACAAGCCTCCTACCTGAGCCTCCCAAGGTACTAGGATTGGACCTTAGTACCAATGATAAGCCACTGCACCTTAATTTAACATCCTTGCTACCACGAGTCTGTAAGTGAATGGGAAAATAGCATCCTGAATAATCTTATAACCTTTATGTACTTGAACTTGGTTTGTCTCTTTTCCTAAATTAACTCGCACTGGCTATAATTTCTTTCCCTCTTTCAAGTCTCTCTCTTCTGTTCTGCAGGAGTTTTAGCTGTCCATGATCATGGACCATGAATTTTGTACTTTAGAGAATGATTCTGATGCAAATCCTCTGTTTTATCAGAAATTTGGGGTTTTCTTGTTCTTTGCCAGAAGAATGACCATCTGCCAACGACACACAGCAATTACTGGTGTTTGACACCCAGAATAAAGCACATTCAATGGGCATACTGTTGACTCAGCAAGTACAACAACAGCAACAACAAAAAGACAAGAAACGCGAGGAGCTTAGTAACTGCTGCGTCTGGCCATAGGTTTTACCTTCCAGGCACATCCGCTATCTGTCAGCTTCTATTTGGCACGTGTAAGTGGCTCTGTGACTGCAGACCTTCTGAATCAGCTTTACATGCTTTAGGAAAAATCCCTTGTGATTAGCCATTCAGTATCTGCCAGGAAACTGAAGCTGCGGTTGTTTCATGATAGCACACTTCCTCTGACCTGCTTCTTTCTAATCCTTTACTGTTTACCTGGCTCTGTGTGTGTGTTAGCCATACTTCTGCGCTCTTGATTTGCTGATTACACAAATCAATTATATTGGAATCCAAAGATAATGGGTCTTTAAGTATATTTTGCACCAAATGAAATTAGAAGACAAAAAATTACGCTTTCCTAGTTGCTCCAAAAATAAACGATTGCAAAAACTTTTATTTATTTACTTATTCTTGTTTTCGTTTTTCTTTTCTTTTCTTTCTCTCTCTTTTTTTTTTAGAGACAGAGTCTCATTTTGTCACCCTCAATAGAGTGCCATGGCATCACAGTTCACAGCAACCTCCAGCTCTTGGGCTTCGGTGATTCTCTTGCCTCAGCCTCCCAAGTAGCTGGGACTACAGGTGCCTGACACAACGCACGGCTATTTTTTTGTTGCAGTTTGGCTGGGGCTGGGTTTGAACCCGCCACCCTCGGTATATGGGACTGGTACCCTACCCACTGAGTCACAGGTGCTGCCCATTTTTCTTTTCTTTTTTCTTTCTTTCTTTCTTTTTTTTTTTTTTTTTTTGAGACAGAGTCTCACTATGTCACCCTCAGTAGAGTGCTGTGGTATTACAGCTAATAGCAACCTCAAAATCTTGGGCTTAAGTGATTCTCTTGCCTTAGCCTCTCAACTAGCTGGGACTACAGGCGCCTGCCACGACACCCAGCTACTTTTTGGTTGTAGTTGTTATTGTTGTTTGGCAAGCCTGGGCTGGATTCGAACCCACCAGCTCTGGTGTATGTGGCTGGCACCCCACCCTAGCCACTGAGCTACAGGCACCAAGCCTGAACTTTCTTTTTCTTTCTTTTTTTTTTAGAAACAGAGTCTCACTTTATCGCCCTCAGTAGAGTGCCATGGCATCACAGCTCACAGCAACCTCCAAATCCTGGGCTTAGGTGATTCTCTTGCCTCAGCCTCCCGAGTAGCTGAGACTACAGGTGCCCGCCACAATGCCCGGCTATTTTTTTTTGTTGCAGTTTGGTCAGGGTTGGGTTTGAAGCCCCCACCCTCAGTATATGGGGCCAGTACCCTACCCACTGAGCCACAGGTGCTGCCCTGAAGTTTCCTTTTTATTAGAACTTTTGAACCACATAATATTGAATTCCTCCAGTAATATTTAACTTTTATAGCTATACCCTTATGACTATAAAAATTTACTCTAAGATAGACCTTCCAGCAGGAAAAATTATCCTTTTCATTGACGGTCTAAATCTTTGCAGCCCTTAACCTCCCTGGTCCCATTGATTTTTAATAAAATGAGTTTTCTTAGAAACTCAATCATTGCAATACTGCAGAACAAACCATGCTTAGCAGCTGATAGAATGAATGTTCCCTAAACACAGCAAGATACAAAACTGTAAATATGGTTCATTTCAAAAATAGGGTGAAGTCTTAGCTGTCTTAATACAAAGAAAAAGGAACTATAGGCTCGGTGCCTGTAGCTCAAGCGGCTAAGGTGCCAGCCACATACACCAGAGCTGGCGGGTTCAAATCCAGCCCGGGCCTGCCAAACAACAATGACAACTACAACCAAAAAATAGCCAGGCATTGTGGCGGGTGCCTGTAGTCCCAGCCACTTGGAAGGCTGAGGCAAGAGAATCACTTAAACCTAAGAGATTGAGGTTGCTGAGAGCTGTGAGGCTATGACACTCTACCCTGGGTGATGGCTTGAAGCTCTGTCTCAAAAAAAAAAGAAAAGACAAAGGAACTATAAAGGCCTGAAGATAAAGTCACCTGGAAACTGTGATCATTATGTATGTCATTGTTTTATTTTTCATATTTTTCTGTATTTTTAAGTTTTCTACAACCAGTATGAGTCACTTTTATAATCAGGGCAAAGAACAAGTTATAAAAATATATGCCCGAGTGGCATTAAGTTTATATGATTTGGTTAGTGTGGGGCCACAAATGCAAACACTTTCATGTAAGGTAAATGACAGAAGGGGGACCAATTATAACATAAAGTCTAGCAGGGACTGGGACAAATTGAGGAAGTCTCTCCAATTCAAACAGGGCAGCCAATTATTGACACATAGGAATGTGAGCCTGCTTTGATCAAATGCTCTATACTGGACATTTATGTAAAATTTACCTTGCACTTTCATCTTTCTGTTCTATTTTTTTTTTTTAATGGAGACAAGAGTCTCACTTTGTTGCCCTCCATAGAGTGCTATAGAGAGCCCTCCATAGCTCACAACAACCTCAAACTCTTGGGCTCAAGTGATCCTCTTGCTTCAGCCTCCTGAGTAGCTGAGACTACAAGAACCCACCACAATACTTGAATATTTTTTAGAGACAGGGTTTCCCTCTTGCTCAGGCTATTCTCAAACTCCTGAGCTTAGGCAACCCACCGACCTCGGCCTCCCAGGGTGCTGAGATTATAGGCCTGAGCCCCCAAGCCTGGCCTCACCCTACATTTTTCTCACCCTACATAGCCCCCTGGGTAGAGTGCCGTAGTGTCACAGCTCACAGCAACCTCCAACTCTTGGGCTTAAGTGATCCTGTTGCTTCAGTTTTTCTATTTTAGTAGAGATGGAGTCTCACTGCTCCCCCCTCCCCCAGGCTGATCTTGAACTTATGAGCTCAAGCAATCCACCTGCCTTGGCCTCCTAGAGTGCTAGGATTACAGGTGTGAGCCACCGCACCCAGCCACCCTGCACTTTTTTCTTAAACAGTAAAGTTAAAACAAAATCCATCTTTCAGTTTGTTCTCTTCTGTGACCTCTAAGGCAGGTTCTCTTTCTCTCTGACCTGGTACTCAAACTTCTGCCTTTTATTGCCAACGTGTAGATTTTAATTGCCCTGTTCCTTTTCAATCCCTTCAGCCGTTTTGTTACCTGTTTCAACAGTCACACCAAGGCCAATGTTTCCTGAACTATATTTCATCTCACAGGAGCATGAGCCTGGTGAGACATTTTCTGCAAATGAAGAGGGAAGGTTCCACAATTCAAGGTGGATGGGAAACACTGCTTTCTATTTCCCACCCAGAGAGACACAGTGTCCACAGATGCTTTGCAGGGGTTCTCAAACTTTTTAAACAGGGGGCCAGTTCACTGTCCCTCAGACCGTTGGAGGGCCAGACTGCAGGACAGGCAACAGCAGCAAAAACACCCGGCAGGCTGGATAAATGTCCTAGGTGGGCTGCATGTGGCCCGTGGGCCATAGTTTGAGGACGCCTGCTTTAAAGTCTCTGAGAAGTCCTGCAACTAGTTTACTAAGCAAGTCACCTTTGCTTAGTGTAGCCTTGACCAAGCTCCTTTGTCCACACAGAACTCTTTGGGGACCCTAGGAATATAGTTTGATTAACACTGATCTAGGTTATTTAGCATTTGAAGTGGAGAAAATAATCTAAGTTATATGGATATCAAGTCCTTTTTCCTGGATGAGGAGAGGCTTAGGTGGTTGCAAAGGAAAGAGCAGAGATTGCACGGGAAGTGCGGGAAGTGTGTGTTCCGACAGGTCCACGTGCACAGCTCTAAATATGCCGTGTGGGCATGATGATTATTTTGAGCTAAAAGCAATTAAGAAACAGCAGCTGCAGGAAAAGCTCGCTGCCATCCTTTATATCTGAAAACAGGGCATAAATCTCCTTTTGTGAAGCCGTCCCTCCCCTCCGCTCCAGCACCCAGAAGAGGAAACTGCTCTTATCCCTGGAGAGGGCACTGACTCCAGCCTGCGTAAACAGGCCTGGCTGAACCAGCCCTTATCGCCCATAGTTTCCCCATATATTTACCTCCCCTAGAAGCCCAACCCCTTTTCCTTTCTTTGTCTTATCACCTCTCCTCAAATTCACTCTTTGTTAAAACAATCCAGAAGCTCTCTCCTACACACTTTTTTAGGTTTTCATTTCCTTTTCTTTTTTTTTGGTAGAGACAGAGTCTCATTTTATCACTCTCGGTAGAGTACCGTGCCATCATGGTTCACAGCAACCTCCAACTCCTGGAGTCAATCGAGTCTTCTGCCTCTGCCTCCCAAGTAGCTGGGACCACAGGCACCCGCTGCAACACCCGGCTATTTTTTGGTTGCAGCCATCATTGTTGTTTGGTGGGCCCGGGCTGGATTCGAACCCACCACCTTAGGTGTATGTGGCTGGCACCTTAGCCACTTGAGCCACATGTACCGAGCCTTCACTTCCTTTTCTATGAGATCCCAATATACACATAAAAATTAAAATACTAACATCAAATAAAATTTGTATGCTTTTCCTCCTGTTAGTCTGTCATTTGTCAGTTTAATTTGCAGGGCCCCCATTATAGAACCTAAAAGAGTGGAAAGAAAAGTTTTGTATTTTGCATTTTGGATTTAAAGCCAAATCCAGTTGGAAAAGCCCATGAGCTGTCCATGCAATGGTCAAGGAAGAAAGTGGGGCATCAACCCTGGAGTCAGGTGCCAGCTTAAGCCTGAAGACATATCTTTTGTCTTGGTCATCTACACTGCCAGAGTTATCGTCCATCTAGGGAGCCATCCGGGCACTACACTCCCCTCATCCCTCCATCCTAGGGGTTCCCCAAGTCCTCCAGGCCCTCTCTCAGTAGTGCCTCTTCAGCACACCCACTTTTCTCCACCTCTCTGTCGTCACCCAGGCAGGTCTATCATTCTCTACCCACCTATACCTGCCTTCAACTTGATTTCCCAATGTCAGGCTTGCCCCCTTCCAATCGATCCTCATACTGTAGCCAGAACGTGTCTGCTGCTCACACCCTTCTGCTTAAACACCCTTCCTTTCTGTTGTTGTTTGTTTGTTGTAGAGACAGATTCTCAATCTGTTGCCCAGGATAGAGTGCCGTGGTGTCAGCTTAGCTTACGGCAACCTCACAGTTCAAGTGATCCTTGTAGGATCCTGAGTAGCTAGGACTACACCTGCCACAACTACTGGCTATTTTTTTTTTTAGAGACAGGGGCTCTCTCTCTCCTGCTCAGGCTGGTCTTGAACTCCTGAGCTCTTGAGCTCAAGCAATCCTCCTGCCTTGGCCTCCCAGAGTGCTAGGATACAGGCATGAGCCACCATGCCCAGCCTATACACCTTTCCTTTACTGCAGACTCCAGGCTCACCAATATCCTCATTGGCCCCTGCTCAGCTTCCAACTCATGCCTTCCAACTACGCCCCATAACTTGCATGGTATTTCTCTCACTTCTCCCGGCCTTGGCACCTGCCGTTTCCTTTGCCTGGGGGTACTCTCTGTTCCTCCCGTCCTCTTCCCCCCACTGATTCTCTCACTAATATCTCTTCAGCACACACGCTTTTCTCCACCCCTCTGTCATCACCCAGGCAGGTCCATCGTTCTCTACCCACTGATGCCCATGCCTGCCTTGAACTTAGTCTCCCAGCGTTAAGCTTACCCTTTTCCAATCTACCCTCCATACTATAGCCAGAACGTGACTGCTGCTTACATCCACCTTCTGCTTAAACACCCTTCCTTTTTTTTTTTTTTTAATGGAGAGATGCACTTGTGCTTTAGGCCTTCCTCTAAAGACCCCTTCCTGACAAGTCCCTCCAAGGGTCCTCTCATCTGCCTCCCCTCGACGGAATGGGGCAATATGAGTGCAGGGTGCATCTTTACACCCGCAACGCCTGGCACATATTAAGTGGGCAAGAGATTTTTTAAATGAACTGCTGAGTGAACAGGCAATTTATCCTAATTTATACCTTTGCATTGCAGATTGCCATCACCCTGACTCCACTCAGCAGCTTCTGTTTTTATTAGATCGCATCAGCCGTGCGTGTTCAGTGCTGGCACCAGCTGCACATCTATGTCAAAATCCTCACCTCCAACCTTCTCAGAAGGTGTAATCTATAGCACTTCTGCCAGATTATATATATAGCGCTGTTTAGCTTATGTTACACGGTTCCAGGAAAAAAAAATTCTTTCCATGTTCAAGTTCGGGGCTCCCAGCTTCTAGCTGGCCTGCGTCACTGGTGACGCTGTCTGGTGCCAGGGAGGGGAGAAACTGGTTTGCTCTTTCACATGTGATGTATTCATGGGAAACTGACTGCAGCCAGGAGGACCAGGAGGACCAGGAGGGTGTTGTGTCCATCCATCTGGGGCAGTTTTGACAAAGAAATCTGAAAACCAACCCCCCTGGCATCCTGAGGAAGGACGTGGATGCCCTGAACCACGTTCAGACGCCCCAGTCTCAGACATTCTCCTACCAGATACCCTGGTCTCTGGGAATGAGAATTTGGGTTACCAGATAAAGATACGATTAAATTTGAATTTCAGATAAACAATAAATGCATTTTTAGTAGGTGTATACCCCACACATTGCAATGGGACATCCTTATATTAAAAGATTACTTCTGGGCAGCGCCTGTGGCTCAATGAGTAGGGTGCTGGCCCCATATACCAGGATGGTGGGTTCAAACCGGGCCCTGGCCAAAACTGCAAAAAAAAAAAAAAGATTACTTCTTGCTTGTCTGAAATTGAAATTTAATTGGTCATCTTGTTTTTGTTTTTGTTTTTTTCCCATTATAGGTGGCAACACTAGAGGAGCTTGTAGGTTGCAGTCCTGAGAGAACGTGCTTCAAATGTCACCCAAAGTGATTAAAATAAATAATGAAAGAACACGCTTTCTCAGTGGGCATCCCCAGCACAGGAATGCCCAGGGACAAGGGCTGGACTCCAGGGCCTGGGGAGGGCAAGACTGTGCCATTGAAGGCAGCAGGTAGACATATGAATCACTGCTACGTGTAAGAATCACCTGGGTAGCTTTTATTTATTTATTTATCTTTATTAAATCATAACTGTGTACATTACTGCATTTATGGGGTACAGTGTGCTGATTTTATATACAATTTGGAATGCTTACATCAAACTGGGTTAACATAGCCTTCACCTCACTTACTTAATTGTTAAGACATTTATGCTCTACACTTAATAGATTTGACATGTACCTTTGCGATAGCACAATAAGTGAGTTCCCACCAATTACCCTCCCTCCCCCTGGCGACCCCCCTCCCCACCTCTAACCCTCCCTTTCCTCCTTCATTCTGGGCTATAGTTGTGTTTTATCATTTGTATGAAAGTGTGAGTGATTATATATTGGTTTCATAATAGTACTGAGTACATCGGATACTTTTTCTTCCATTCTTGAGATACTTTACTAAGAAGAGTATGTTCCAGCTCCATCCATGTAAACATAAAAGAGGTAAAGTCTCCATCTTTTTTTTTTAATTTTTGCATACACATGTGTTTATTAGGTTTCCACTTTTTGCCTACACAAAATCAAAAAGGCTTAAAATTTAACAACAATAACAATGTTTAAGGCTCGGCGCCCGTGGCTCAATCTGCTAAGGCGCCAGCCACGTACACCTAAGGTGGCAGGTTCGAATCCCCAGCCTGGGCCCGCCAAACAACAATGATGGCTGCAACCAAAAAATGGCCGGGC
>CAUYQV010176099.1:0-14766 GCA_963574575.1 Galagoides demidoff
GCCTTCAAAATTCACATGGAAAATTATTTCCAGGGCCAGGCATGGTGGCTTAGGCCTATGATCCTAGCACTCTGGGAGGCAGAGATGGGTAGATTGCTTGAGCTCACAATTTCAAGACCAGCCTGGGCAGGAACAAGACCCTGTCTCTAAAAAAATAGCTGAATGTTCTGGCAGGCACCTGTAGTCCCAGCTACTTGGGAGGCTGAGGCAGGAGAATCGCTTGAGCGCAAGAGTCTGAGGTTGCTGTGAGCTGTGACACCATGGCACTCTACCTAGGGTGACAGAGTGAGACTCTGTCTCAAAAAAAAAAAATAACTATTTCCAACTCAGAAATCTATACCTAGTCAAACTATCAATTAAATGCGGAGCACTTTTAGAAATGCAAGGTCTTAAAAAAAATCTACCCCAAATATCTCTTTTTAGAAAACTATACCTGGATGTTCCCCCAAATAAAGTAGTGAATTTAGAAAGAAGGCCTGGTATTTAGGAAGCTAGGGGTTCACCCAAGGAGAAAAGTTCAGAACAGCCTCCAGAAGATGGGACGGGAGATGTCACAATGAGAGCTGAGCAGCTGGCCTTGGCATCAACAAGTCCAGGACACAGCAGCCAGAAATCTGCAGGAACGCCAGCTCCGCAGGAAGTTGGTAGAATGCCGCCATCCACCCTTACCGGAGGCAGATACATTCCAAGACTCCCAGTGGATGCCTAAAACCTTGGATTGCACTGAACCTGACTGCCATCAAACAGAACACACCTTTTTGTGCCTTCCACCCGCAAATGTAATGCCTTTCCCATTTTAACTAAGTGCTTACCATGCACTGTGGCTGTCACCTACAGTGTGAGGTACGATAGAAAAAGGAGCACAGATTTCTTTCTCCTTCTTCACAATTTCATGGGTAGAAGATTCAATCTTACTGCAGCGACCTCAGCCTGTGATTTTTTTTTTCCCCTTTCTTTTTTAAATGGAGAAGTTTGGCTTTTCACTTAAAGAAAGCACTTGGCAGCTTCCCTTTGGCATGTCCAAATTGCCAGCATCACTCTTCTTATTCTTTGGAACCGTTATGAAGTAAAGTAAGGTTACCTGAACACGAGTACCGCAGTACTGAGACAATTGATCCGGTAAGCTAGAGGACCACTGAGTTACTAACTGGTAGAGCATCTCTGGTGCCTGAGAAGGAATGATTCACACCCTAGGCAGGATGGAGCCAGACAGCATGGTATTCATCACGCTACTCGGGATGATGTGTGATTTAAAATTTATGAATTGTTTACTTCTGGAATTTTCCATTTAATATTTTTGGACTGCGGTTGACTGCAGTAACTGAAACCATAGAAAGTGAAACCATGAATAAGAGAAAACTGTAGGGCGGTGCCTGTGGCTCAAAGGACTAGGGCACCAGCCCCATATATCGGAGGTGGCAGGTTCAAACCCAGCCCCAGCCAAAAAAAAAAAAATGCAGAAAAAAAAGAGAGAAAACTGTAGTGGTATATCAATAGAAATGGGGGGTGGGGTAGGGGGTTGGAGAGGAAAAGGGATAAATATCTAGAAAACTAAACAAGAAATAAAATAATAAAACAAAAAATAGCAATTATTAATTCCAGGGACTATGCAAAGTTGTGCAGAAAAAATAATAATCATGACACATTGTGAATAACATTTATTTTGTTATAAGCACATGAAAATCTTTTCAGGACATGACACCCAAAGCATAAGCAACAAAAGGAAAAAATAGATAAATTAGACTACATCAAAAATTTTAAATGTGTATGAAAGGATAAAGTCAACAGAGTGAAATGGCTACCCATGGAATGGAAGAAAATATTTACAAATTGTATCTCCAATAAGGGATTAATATCTAGAATGTATAAGAATTTCTACAACTCAGCTCATCATCCATAGCACAGTGTTACGGCGCCAGCCACAGACACTGAGGCTGATAGGTCTGAAACCAGCTCAGGCCTGCTAAACAACAATAACAACTGCAACCAAAAAATATCCAGGTGTTGTGGCAGGTGCTACGTGGGAGGCTGAGGCAAGGGAATTGCTTAAGCCCAAGAGTTTGAGGTTGCTGTGAACTGTCACGCCACAGCACTTTACCGAGGGCAACGTAGGATAGAGTGAGACTCTGTGTTGGAAAAAAAAAAAAAAAAGAATTCCTACAACTCAGTAACAAAAAATTAAACAACCCAATTAAAAAATGGACAAAGATCTTTTTTTTTTTTTTTGAGACGGAGCCTCAAGCTATCCCCCTGGGTAGAGTGCCATGGCATCACAGCTCATAGCAACCTCCAACTCCTGGGCTCAAGCGAGTCTCCTGCCTCCGCCTCCCAAGTAGCTGGGACCACATGCTCCCGCCACAATCCCCCCATTTTTTGATTGCAGCCATCATTGTTGTTTGGTGGGTCCGGGCTGGGGATTCGAACCCGCCACCTTAGGTGTATGTGGCTGGCGCCTTAGCCGATTGAGCCACAGGCACCGAGCCAGACAAAGATCTTTAATAGACATTTCTTCAAAGAAGATATACAAATGGCCAATAAGTACATGAAAAGATATCAACATCACTAATCAAGAAAATTAAAACCATAATGAAAACAGAAACATCACACCCAGTAGGATAGCAACTGCTGAAACCACTAAAAACAAAGAAACAACCACAAACTCAGCCCTGGCCCCAAGATAAAACTCTCCCCCGCCCCCAGAGAGAGCAAGTGTTGGTTAGGATGTGGAGACATTGGCCCTTCCATGCACTGTTGGTGGGAATGTAAAATGGTACTAGAATTAAATACAAGATGGCCCAGCAATTCCACTCCTGAGTATATTCAAAGAAATGGAAGCAGGGACTTTGAAAGGCATCTGGTATACTCGTGTTCACAGCAGCATTATTCATGATGGCTAAAACATGGAACCAACCACAGTGTCCATTGAAAGATGAACAAAGAAATAAACTATGGACTATCCATACAGGGAAATGTTATCCATCCTTAAAAAGGAAGGAGATTCTGACACCTGTTACAACATGGATGAACTTCGAAGAGACTATGCTAAGTCAACTAAGCCAATCACAAAAGGAAAAATACTGTACAGTTCCACTTACACGAGGTACCGAGAAGAGTCAAAATTTATAGAGACAGAAAGTAGGATGGTGGTTGTCAGGGGCTGGAAAGAGAAAGCAAAGAGGAGTTATTATTTAATGGATATAGAATTATAGTTCGGCAAGATAAAAGGTTCTGGAGATGGATGTTGGTGGTGGTGGCACGGCAGTGTGAATGCGCTTAATGCCACTAAACTACACTTAAAAATGGTTAACATGGTAAATTTTATGTTATATGTATTTTATCACAATTTAGAAAAATGATTCAAGTCACTTAATCCCAATCATCTTGGAAGGATGGACGGGCATTGACTCAGAGTCAGTGTCTGCGTGTGAGTGTTTTGGGGGGTGTTGGAGGTATGAAGGAGCTAAATCTTTGTCTTCATGGCAGGAAATCAAAAGACAGTGCCTAAAATGGAAAGATCAAGAAATAGGAAGAAGTGTGTTATTTAACGATGTGGAGGTAAATACCAAAAGAATCAGCTAGAAGAGCCGTGTGGGCCTCCGCGGAGAGGGAGAGGAGGTGGGGAATGAGCAATGTGAGTTTTTCATAACAAGCCTTACAGAACAATCTGATTCTTTAAACTATACGAAAGTAAAACTTTAATTTAAAAAAAAAAAGAGAACTAACCCAAAATAAAAGCAAACAGAAAATTGTTGAGCCTGTCCTCAAAGACCCCGTAACTCAGGCAGTGGCACCCAGGGCCTGGGCCCTCTCCAAGTCACCTTGAGAAGCATCTGTCATTATGACTCGTGTCCTCCACGCTTCCCTGAATAAATGAGGTTGGGGTGACATGGTGGGAGGGTCCTCGGAGGACATCTGCAGGGACAGACACCCATTGTTTACTTGAATAGCTGCACATTTATTTTAATATGTATTGGAAAAATGTAATTAGCATATCAAGCCTGTGATTTCATGGAGATTATTGCTCTAGATGAAGCTAAATTTATTAAGTGAAAGGATTTAAGGGAATGGCTGTAGTCAGGGTGAGAGAGGGAACCAGAAGACACTGCTTAACACAGAGTCAAAAAGCCCCTAACCACCCAAAGCAGGATGTGGCAATAGAACAAGTTAAAACTGGTTAGAACCAGCACGGCAAAGAAATATTTCATTTCTTGACCTTGAGCCCATTATGCTTTAATTATAACACATTAGCATGCTAAAAGAAACTTCCATGGGACACCAGGATAGTTTCAGGAGGACATCTCATAAAGTAAAGAAAGGAGAGGGTCCCAGTTCTAAGAAAGCAGTGCCTCCTTTCCAAAAATGAATATGCCTATCCCTCCCCTTCTTAGCTTATGATTAAGCCATTGCATAAATAAAGAAATCCGGCTTGGCGCCTGTAGCACAGTGGTTATGGCACCAGCCACATACACTGAAGTTGGCGGGTTTGAACTCCGCCCAGGCCAGCTAACCAACAATGACAACTGTAACAAAAAATAGCCAGGCGTTGTGGCGGACACCTGTAGTCTCAGCTACTTGGGAGGCTGAGGCAAGAGAATCGCTTGAGCCCAAGAATTTGAGGTTGCTGTGAGCTGTGACACCACATCACTCTACCGAGGATAACATGGTAAGACTCTGTCTCAAAAAAAAAGAAAAGAAAAGAAAAGAAATCAAAAAAGCACAGGTTCTGTTCTCCTCAGCAGGGAGCTAGATTTTCTATTCTGTGGAGTTGATCTTCTGAATAAAACTCACTTTCAGAAGTAAGTTACACCAGGGATGTCCGACCTTTTTTCTTTCCTGCTGCGCATTGGACGAGTAAGAGTTGTCTTGAGGCCACATAGTTAATACATAGCTTTCTGAGGAAAGCTGATTAGCAAAGAAAGGTCTGTGCATACTCTGATATCCAACACCACAGAGAAGGGACAAAAGTCCTCCAAAAGGGCATTCAGCCCATCTTCAGGTTGGACACCCCTGCTTACACTGTGTACACTGTCTCAATATTAGGAGTTACTTTCTTGTGTCAAGGGGGAATACTGACCTGGTTCAACACCAAGCCCAGAGAAGGAGAGGGACTGGCTCACTCTTACAGCGAGGCAATGGGGGAAGCAGCTCTCAGAAGAGCACATGGCGGAGAGGCGAGAAACCAAGGCTGGGTTTGTTCAGCTTTTCTATGAACCCCTGGACCACTTTGCAACTGTCAACTCTGTGTCTTCCTCTGTAAGGTGCAGGGGTTCTGCAGCTAAGAGCAATCACGCTAGTGATAACTGTACATAATCCTTACAGAGCTCTTACTACGGACCAGAAACAACAACAACAACAATAGTAGCAAAGATTAATTTACTATGTGCTGAAAACCCTGCTAAGAGCTGTGTTTTATTTTATTTTTGAGACAGAGTCTCATTCTGTCGCTCTTGGTAGAATGCTGTGGAGTCATAGCTCACAGCAACCTCAAACTGTTGGGCTCAAGCAATCCTCTTGCCTCAGCCTCCTAAGTAGCTAGGACCACAAGTGCCCACCACAATGCCCAGCTATTTTTAGGAACAGGATCTGGCTCTGGCTCGGGCTGGTCTTGAACTCATGAGCTCAGGCAATCCACCCACCTCAGCCTCCCAGAGTGCTAGGATTCTGGGCGTGAGCAATGGAACCCGGTCTCCTGCTAAGAGCTTTATATACATAGCTGGCCCTCCATATCTGTGGGTTCCACATTAGTGGATTCAACCAACTGCAGATTGAAATTATTCAGGTAAAAATAATGCATCTGAAAAAAAATTAAAAACATTTTAAAGCGCATCTGTACTGAACATGTACAGGCTTTCCCCCCTTATTGTTATTTCCTACTCAATACAGTGTAACAACTATTTACATAGCATGTACGTATTATGATGTTATCAGAGGAGAATGTGTGTGGGTTACGTGAAAATGCTAATAAGCCATTTTACATTGGGGGCTTGAGCGTCCATTGGTTTGAATATCTGAGGGCATCCTGGCACCAGTCCCCCATGGATCTTGAGGGAAGATTCTATTAACTTATTTCATTCTTTTTTTTTTTTTTTTGAGACGGAGCCTCAAGCTATCCCCCTGGGTTGAGTGCCATGGCATCACAGCTCATAGCAACCTCCAACTCCTGGGCTCAAGCGAGTCTCCTGCCTCTACCTCCCAAGTAGCTGGGACTACAGGTGCCCGCCACAACACCCAGCCATTTTTTGGTTGCAGCCATCATTGTTGTTTGGCGGGCCCGGGCTGGGGATTCAAACCGGCCACCTTAGGTGTACGTGGCTGGCGCCTTAGCCAATTGAGCCACAGGCGCCAAGCCAACTTATTTCATTCTTATGAATCTTATGAGACAGCCCCAGTGGCTGCCGCCTCCTAGAAGTCACACTCCTGTGTGGTCCCTTCCAGCATAGAATAGGGCTGACCTCTATAACCAATAGAATATTACAAAAGTGAGGGAGTGTGACTTCCACGGTTAAGTCATGAAAGACATGGTGACTTCTTCCTTGTTTTCTCTTTCTTGGCCCGATCACTCTAGGGAAACCCAGCTGCTATGTCGTGTGGACACTCTAGCAGTCCCATAGCAAGATCCATGAGGAGAAAAACCTGATTCCTTCTGCCACAGCCAATAAGAACTTGCCAGCCATTTGGGTGAGCCAACCCAGACCCTCCAGCCCTGGTTATATCTTCAGGGAATTGCAGCCCGGCTGACATCACGACTACAGCCTCCTGACAGAGCCAGAGCTAGAACCATCCAGCTCAGTTGCTCCCAAATTCCTGCCCCACAGACACTGTGAAAGATAATAAATATTTGTTGTTGCTTTAAGCTGCCGAATGTGGGGGTCATTTGATATGCAGCAATAGATAATTGATACTATTAGGTAACATTATCACCCCATTTTATAGATGGAGAAAATGAGGGCCAAAAATTTCAAGTAACTTGCCCTGGATGACACAGGTAGTAAGTGATTGAAACTATAGTAATTTGGATCTATATAAAGTTCATGTAATGAATTAGAATCTGTTTTATAGGAATGTCTCTCTCTGAGCAAAACACTCTGCCTGCTAAGACAGAGAGAGAGAGAAATATAGAGTGATAGTGACAAGAAGAACTGGGCAGTGGACTCACATGAAGGACAGGGCTATGCTTCTGTGGGGTGAAAGGAGCAGGCTGGGGAGCGCTCCATTGCCTGGCAGTTCGGCTCTGATTGGCTCAGGGCTTCAGGTCTCTGGCTCTCCCTGGGCTGGTGACCAGCCTTGGGTGCCCCTGAGCAGCCCCCTCCCTGGGGCTCTTTCCCCCTCTGTGCTGACATTGTCTGTCCGAGGCTATCTCTGCCTCCAGACCAGAGATCCTTAAGGGCAGGGATGGAGTGGTGTTTGTCTGAGTCCCTTGCTTAGCACAGGGACAGCCAGGATCAGGTGGGTGAGCTGTGTGCAGAAGGCCCAGTGACCCCGGCCTTGGAGAGAATTCATTAGGGCACCCCGTTCTTTAAGAAGACATCACTGGTGACACAGCAAGGTCCAGGATGACCTAGTTTCTGACTTGAGGAGTTCCCCATTGGGTGGAGGATACAACCATAACCCAGTGTGATCAGGGAAATCAGGACACAGTGCTGGGGGAGCCGAGAGGAGTAGGGAGGATCTCTGTAGAGAAGGCTAGAAAGCTTCCAGAAGAGGAGGCATGTGGGCTGAGGCCCAAAGGATGAACAGAAGTGGGACCAGGCATGGTGGCTCACACCTGTAATCCCAACACTTTGGGAGTCCAAGGCGGCAAGACCTTCAGTGAAGGCAGAAACAACCATTGGTCAAATATCCCTTGTGCCAGGGACCTAGGAATGCAGGAGAGCTGGTTCCAGTCCTCCAGGAACTCACAGGCTAACTAGGGGGACAGGTGCATAGAGTGATCAGGGCTGTGACAAAGGGATGCCTGGGGACTGTAGGGACGCAGGGAAGTGGCCCCAAACTATATGGGGGCTGAGAAGAACCAGGAGAATCTTTGCCGTGGGGGCTGTTGAGGGACAAGATGTGTGTGTGTAGTGTGTGTGTAGACAGTATGAGCAAAAACTCCCCTGGGGGAGGTTGGGGAGTGTCTGGGCTCAATCTTGATTCTCTGGGTGTTGGAAAGCTACCAGGGCTTTGTGGATAGGGAATTACATTTGGATAATTATAACAATAACTAATATTTATTATGCACCTATATAGCATATACTGTACAATATACTCTATGCTGTGCATACTCAATTTTATCAACCGGATGAACACCATTACCATTCCCCTTTCTCTGATATAGAAACCAAGCCACAGAGGCTGAGTTGCCCAAGTTCTGCTAACTAGAGAGGGAAGGAAGAGAGGCAAACCCAGGTGTCTGACCCCAAAGCCCATGCTCTCAATCTTCCTGCTGCCTCTGAACTTCAACTTACACCCAACGTTGGATGAATCTCAGGAATTCTCCATCTCCTCCATCTCATAGATGAGAAAGTGAAACTCAGAGATGCCACTGACTTCCCCAAGACCACAGAATGAAGGAGGGACTGAGCTGGACAGGTCAGTCTGGGCTGCAGGAAGGACTTACCTCCTGGGTCCCACCATCCTGTGCTTAACACAAAAGCCAAACTCCTTGCTGGGGGCTGCAAAGCCCTCATGTGATTCGGGCCTCATTGACTGTCTCCAGCCTCATCTGGTAAGGTGGGTACCTCTTCCACCACTAGGCTCTAGCCCCCCTTGAGGTCTGTGCCAGGAATGCCCTTTACCTGATCTTCATGTGGTCATGAAGCACCTTCTTGACATTCAGCAAAATGTCGCCTCCTCAGCAAGGCCTTTCCTGATCACTCCCATCACTCTCAGGTCACATATCATTACTTTTTCCACAGCAGTTACAATGATCTGAAATAGTCTTTTTCTGTTTTCTTGTTTCACATTTCTCTCTCTTAACCAAGACATACGTTTTAGGAGAGCAAGTAGGGATTGTATCTATCTCTACATGGTATCCTTGAGCCTTGAACAGTGCTGGGAGTCTTGTTGAGAGTAAGCCTGCATGTCATCGTCTATGTGCTGATGATCAGGGACTGACCCCTCTGGGGATAACACCAAATCTGATGTACCTTGACTACTCCCAGGCCCAGAACATGGTTGGCACAGAACACCGCCCCAATGTGTTTGTTGAATGACTAAACAGAAAATGGCAAGTTCAACCTGCTGGGCCCCCAGGGATCTAAACCTTTCTGGGAAGGTGGTCCCAAACATTGCCACTGGGCTGCAAAGGTGTAATACCCCTCAGGAAGCTGCTGATGAGACAGGATGGTTTCCAGGCCTAGGGCTAACAGCTCCCACCCATCTGCTGGGGAAATGAAGGGGCAAGAGGGGAGGGGAGGGCAGACACGGGCTCTTGCTACCCACTGACCAATGCCCTGAAATCTCATTTTCTAAAGAAGATTGTGCGAGTCTAATCCCAGCTCTGCTCTCTGCATCCCTTGTCCCCCTCATGGGTGAAGTGGGGCCGCAACCCTCCAGAAAAAGCTTCTCATTTCCAGAGAGGGAACTGCCAGGAGCCACAAGCAGGGATGAGTCATCCCATCTGTGGGCCCCCAAGACCTGATCTTTCTCCATCATGGCAAGAATTACCTTGTCTTCCCCAAGGGTCCCCCTGATTGCTGCTCTGTGTAGACCTGTGGAGGATGAATGAAATGGTCCGTGCACTGTGCACTGTGCCCAAGCCACAGGCCTCATATCCGGGCCGTGATCGAACGACCATGTGACTTGGGTGCACATGGGTGCAGAATGAAAACAGCACAGTCACACAGATTTGTAATATCCCGGCCAGAGTGGCTGACAGGTAGAGAAGTCCTGCCTGGTGCCCACAGCTTCTCGCTGATTATCCACCTCTTGGTACCCCAGACCCTATCCTCCCCTCTCCACCCCTTGCACACACTGCACAGGCCTGTGCACCCTGGAACATCATTTTCCCTCCAGCCCAAGTTCAGTCCTAATCATCCCTCAGCCTATCTGCCTGTCGCCTCCTCCAGGAAGGAAGTCTCTGTTGCCTCTCTTGGACCCGCTACCTCTGGGGGCAGGAGCTGGCCTGGCTCGCCTCTGCATCTGCAAAGCCCAGCACTCAGGCGCGCCCACAGCAGAACTGTGGAGCGCGGGCTGAGGGAGGAGCGGACCAAGGACAGGAGGGAGGAGGGAGAGGAGGAGGCTGCAGGAGTAGCGTGGGGCGGAGGCGGCGGCGGGAGGGAGCGCGCGCGCTGGCGGCTGCCGCGCAGGGCCGGGGCCGCGCGCCCAGCCTAAGCCCGCCCCGCCGCCGAGCGTCACCGAACCTGCTTGAAATGCAGCCGAGGAGCCCGGGCGGGCGGCAGCGGCGGCGGCGGCGGCGGCGGCGGGGGCAGTGGCATCCCCGGTGCCACGGCAAGGACTCAGAGGGCTGAGGCGCGGCGGCGGCAGCAGCGGCGCGGGGTGCACAGGGTGCGGCGGCCGGAGCCCCAGGCCCGCCATGGGCCGCCCCGAGCGGGGCAAGCTCCGGCCGCTGGCGCTGCTGCTGCTGCTGCTGCGGCTCCAGCATCTCGCGGCGGCGGCAGAGCTGCTGCCCGGCGGCCAAGGTGCGTGTTGCTGGTCCCTGGCCCGGCTCCGCGCCGCCCTAGCCGCCAACAAAGCGCGGCCCGGCGGCCAGGGGAGTCGGGAGCAGGTTGCGGCGGGGCACTAAAGCCCGGGGCGGACAGGGGCGCCCGGGAGAACAGGCTCTTAGGGACCCTGTTGTCCCCAAATTGGCCCTTGGCCACCCCCCGGCCCTGCGGCTCCCAGAATTGAGGGCTTTGCCTCCTGGGTTCTGGTCTTTGGAGGATGGATGAAAGGGGGGCCTGGACGGCCAGGAACTTTGCGGGGGGCAGGGGCGATTCATGGTCTCGGATGAGCTGTGTGATCCTCGCGGTTGGGGTTTATTTGACACGCGCGCTCCGCCGTTGCAATGGGCCGGGCGGCTTCTCTGCCTGACAATGCGATTCGGAGACCCTGGCGCGCAGTGGAGAGAGGGGCTGCCTCCGGGCGGGTGTGCTCGCGGCGCGCGTGTGCTGGGGGCTCCCCGTAGGCTGTGTCGGCTCGGATCTCTGACTGTGGGTCTTGTGTGCGGTAAGTGTCTGAATGGAGGGTATACCCAAGTCCTGCGACACCCACTGTAAGTATGCACCTGGTCTCTGCCAGCCACGGAGCGGCCCGCCATCTGAGGAACGCTTAACATCCTGCTCTCTGGATCCAGTGTGCCCAATGCCCCCGGGGTCTTCAGCATTGCCCCCGTTCCTGGACCCCGGCAGACCCTTCCCGTGTGGCCAGAGCTGCGGGGAGGGGAGTGGGCTCAAGTCTGCTGATCTAGCTCACGCTCCCTTCACCCCGCAGGACCTGTCAAGGAGTGCGAAGAGGAGCAGTTCCGGTGCCGGAACGAGCGCTGCATCCCCTCCGTGTGGAGATGTGACGAGGACGACGACTGCTCGGACAACAGCGACGAGGATGACTGCCGTGAGTGGTGGGCCAGAGCGCTCAGACTCGGGTCGGGAGGGAAGAGTGGGGGCGCCATGCTCCGGGAGCACGTGGCTGCAGCCGCGGCGGGGCCGCCTGCACGAGCCACGCCGCTGGAGCCCCGCAACGGGAAAACCGCTCGGGAGACACTTCCCTTGGGGCCAGGTGCTGCTAACCACCGGAGGGAGCAGGGCAGGGGCGTGTCCTCAAGGAGAGGGGGCGGAGCCCAGGCCGGTGTGCTGGGGGAGGAGGGCGTGCCACGCTGGGGCTGCTGGGCCGGAACTGTGCACGCGGACGAGGCAGTCCCTGCAAAAGTCTAGCTTCCCTGATACGGCCCTCTCCGACTGCCGCTCGGCCCCGCGGGACGCGCGCGTGTTTCAAAGTTACACACAGCTCCTGGCCGCACTGCGCTCCTTTTTTTGATCGGTTTTTGTGAATGAATAGGCTCCCCGGGGCCCCTGATTGGCTAGGAGAGGACCACCCCATAGGCCCCCGTGTCCGGAGCGGCCAATCGTGGGGCGGGAGGCTGTGTAGTATTTGGATGTCCTGGGCGCCGGGGGCCCGCCCTGGCCACACCCCCGCGCGCATCCTCCGGGTGGTAGGGTCAGGCTTGGCCCGGGCGCCGTCGCTCGCTGTTTTTCTGCCTAGTCACGGTAAAGACCTTTTTGAACCAGGGTGGTTGGAGACGGCACTCTCCCGCCAGCCTGGCTCGACTGTGAGTCATGGGGCACAACAGGAAGGAGGGGACGAAGAGTACGTGTTTGTTTCCTGGAAGGGGCCCAAGGACCCCGAGGCCCACGTGAACCCCTGGCGAGTGCGGTAGCTGGCTGTCTTTCCTGAGCACGGTGTTTGCATACCACAAGCGCTACTGATTTTAAAGTTCCTTCCCCGGGTTTCTGGTGTCCGTGGGGCCGACAGCTAGTCAGCAGGCAATTGCCACCGCCAAAGGAATGTAGTTCCAGGAACAAAAAAACAGCCTTCTAGGGATAGTCACGGGCAGTCATTCATTCCTCATTATTGAGCATTAGCTGCGTGCCATGAATGGGGGCACTCTCCAGACCAGGCCAGCCCCCGGGGTGTAGCAAGTCTCAGGGGAGAGGGCAAGGTGGACAGACCCACAGTTCACACCCTGTGTAGGAAGGGAGGACACTTGGTCAGGCACCTTCTTTGTTGAGTCCTTGAGTTTTTTGACTACCACTCAGCCTCCCCTGTTCGTTCTTGGACTTAACCCAAAGTTAGCTCTGTGACTTGGGCACAGAGTTCTTCCTGTCTCCATTTCCTCACCTGACCACTTAGGCTAATGATTACTGCCCTGGCAACCTCACAGGACTGTTCTGAGGACGAGTTCTAGATATGTAATTGGAAGTAATAAGACTGACTTGTGCTGACCACTGACTGTGCCAAACACTGTGGTAAGTGCCTATCTTTCATAAACCCCTTTCGAGTTCACAGCAGTCCTGTTTAACAGACCCAAGAACGGGAGGCACCAAGTGGCTCCTTGCTCTACCCCTAGTCAGTTGCCAAGTAGGAGCTTGAACTTAAGCATTTGACTCCAGAGTTCTTAGCCTTATCATGATGCTGGGCGTCACCCAGTGTTGGTGAAGTTAGGAAAATAACTGTTTCTGGGTAGGATATGATGAGTTTGGCTGCTGGGAACCATTCTTCTGTGGTCCCTTTGCAGTGGGTGTGGTGAGGAGGACGAGGGGAAATAGAAACCGCATTTGGGGGCTGGCTATACCTTATCTTGCTGGCTCTTTATAACAACAGTCCTGTGAGGGCGACTGTAAAGAGCAGAAGCTCTTCTTGCTTGGTAGACAAGGGTGCTTGCTTGGAGACGTGATTTGCCTAAGGTCACACAACTCAGATCACAGAACTTGGTCTGGATCTCTACCTGCCTTCAAGTTCAAGGGCACAGTCTGCTATGGTCGAGCGTGATACAGAAAGACACAGCAGCGTGGTCTAGCAGCTTAGAAGCCATACTCTATCAGGAGTGTCCAACCATTTTTTCTGTCAAACATTGTACAGAGAAGAGTTGTCTTGGAGTACACATTAAATCCACAAACACTAACAACATTTGATGAGAAAAAAAAAAAAGGTCGTTGCCTACTTTTTATGATATAGGGGACCACAGATAAGCAAAACACTCCTCAAATAATCTATGTTCGGTCTGTGGGCCACTGGTTGGACACCCCTGCGTGTTGGGCTGTCTCGTTTCATCTCTATGTGAGGCTTTGGGCAAGATGGAGGTACAAAGTAGCTGAGTGGCTGGGTGGCCCCAGGGAGAGTCAGGAAAGCTCCCATGGCCAGGTGGGGCTTCTGCTCTGGTTCTGAGATGGATGATGTAGAATCACAGGAAGAGAGTCATTGACCAAAAGCAAATGATGCCACGAACTGTGAGTGGAAAGGGTGTTGCTTTGTTCACAGTACCAAATATCAGTTGTACATGGCTTGACTTTCCTGAGCATGTTTCCTTATTGCCAAACACAGCTAGCTGTCCCTCCATCAGTGGTTAAATCTCTAGATGGTCTTCACACAGGGCTAGTGAGGAGAAGGGAATGGGGGGCTCTTTCCACCTATGTGGGCATTAGAAATGGACTCCTATAGTCACAAAGGGAAACTGAAGAAATGGGGTGAGGTTTGGGGTGGCTGTGTGGTGCCAGTGTTCTTTCCTCAGCCCTTCCTTTCCCCTCTGAAGAATTCTCCCTACCTCCCTGTTCTGGGCCACCTGCCCAGATTGCATTTCTTTGAACTCTTCTCCCCTTGAACCATTGGCTTCACCCTGGGCAGCCTCCCTGACTTAGACCTGACCACCTCCTTTGCCACTCCCCACTGCAAGAGGCCTGAGCTACCCCACCTCTGTATCTCTCTGGGCCTGCAAAATGGGGTTGGAGTTTGTAGATAAAATTTGTGCAAGGACAAATGAGCCTGAGCTCCCAAAGGGTCATAATGCTGCCCCTGAGTACCAAGAGGTTTATGGAGGCCAGAGGGAGGGAGCTTTTATTTTGAGGAAGCCAAGAAAGACTTCCTGGAGGAGGAGACAACTGAGCTAGGCCTTGAGGGATGGTAACTAATACCATTCTCTCAGGGCTTATTATTTTTTTTTTTTTTTTTTTGAGACGGAGCCTCAAGCTATCCCCCTGGGTAGAGTGCCATGGCATCACAGCTCATAGCAACCTCTAACTCCTGGGCTCAAGCGAGTCTCCTGCCTCCGCCTCCCAAGTAGCTGGGACCACA
>CAUYQV010176100.1:0-25622 GCA_963574575.1 Galagoides demidoff
CCTGTGGTCCCAGCTACTTGGGAGGCGGAAGCAGGAGACTCGCTTGAGCCCAGGAGTTGGAGGTTGCTATGAGCTGTGATGCCATGGCACTCTACCCAGGGGGATAGCTTGAGGCTCTGTCTCAAAAAAAAAAAAAAAAGAACTCCATAAACTTTTTAAGTGATCAATAACCTAGGATAGGGGAGAATTTCTTACCAAGGAGTAATATGTTAAAAACATATAAAAAGCTCTGAGAAATCAACAAGAATAAATACAGGGGTAGAAAAACTGACAAAGGGTGTACAGAGGACAGTCTTAAAGGAAATTATTAATGGAATAAATATAAATGGCAACAAACATGAAATATGTTTACCTTCCAGTAATCAAATTAATGGAAATTAAAACAATAAAATGAGATGGTGTTTTTTCCCTCATAAAATGACAACAAGCTTCTGAACTTGTAATACCTGGTGATGATGCACCTATGGGGAAGTGCATTCCCTTATACATTTCTGGTAATAGATAGAATTAATCCATTCTTGGTGGAGGGTAGTTGGGTAATACTTTTTTTTTAAGTTTTCAAAATGTTCATATCTTTTGACCTGAAAGTTTGACTTAAAGAAAAAAAATAGAAAAATATTCAAGTATTCATAGAGAAGTTCTGTTAAAAAAACTATTCTTTCAAGCAGTGGTTTTTTTGTTTGTTTGTTTTGTTTTTTTTAAGACAGAGTCTCACTTTGTCGCCTTGGTAGAGTGCTATGGGCTCAAGTGATTCTCTTGCTTCAGCCTCCCAAGTAGCTGGGACTACAGGCACCCACCACAACACCCAGCTATTTTTAGAGGTGGGGTCTCACTCTGGCTCCAGCTGGTCTTTAACCTGTGAACTCAGGGAATCCACCCGCCTTGGCCTCCCAGAATGTTAGGATTACAGGCATGAGCCACCGTGCCCGACCTTCATCAAGCAGTATTTTTTTTTTTTGCAGTTTTTGTCCAGGGCTAGGTTTGAACCTGCCAACTCCGGTGGTATATGGGGCCAGTGCCCTACTCCTTTGAGCCACAGGCGCCACCCGTCATCAAGCAGTATTTTTTTAAAAAGAAGGAAAATAAGTCAATTTCTATAAATAAGGATTGATTAAATTATGAAACATTTATATAGTGAGTTATCATATGTTCATTATTCATTTTATTTATATAGAAGTAGTTTTATAGACATGTATATTTTTAAGAAAAAATATGATTATAAAATAGTTTACATATCATATACATAAAATAAATGAAATGCATTAAAAGTGTCAGTAGTTGAATGATGAGATTATGGTGATTTTTTTTAAATTTTATTTTGTATATTTTCTAATTTTTCTACACAACATGTGTGCTACTTGATCTCTTTTTCAAAATGAAAATAATTTTAGAAATTTTCGAATACAGCCTATTATTGCAGTAGAACCTCATAGTTGACCACCTTTGTACATTGAGTTTGACCTAATTTTCATAGACTGGACATGCACCACATGTACCAAAGGCCTTGTTCCTTATTGGGACCACCTCTCTGTATATTGACCAGTTTGTTACAGTCCCTTGGGTGGTCAACCTACAGATGTTCTACATATTTTTACATTTAAAGAAACCAAGGTTTCAGAGTCACAGCTACAAAATGCCTGAACTAGAATTGATCTTCTGGCTCCAAGTTCAGGATTATTTCTGTTACTCATGGCTCTGTCCATTAACTCTAATTAGCTGGTAAATACTTTCAGTGCTCACATTTTTTCCACTCCAGTACGTACCCTGGTGTCTGGTCACAAAAATAAACCTTCAGGGAATATTTATTGGATTGAATTTCTTATGGGATAGGACCTAGTATTTTTGTGAATCTTACTCTTCACATATAACATACATGCAAACACTAACCTATACACATATTTCCCATTCTGTTTTTGTAAGAGCTTTTAAAAAGACACTTACTTTGTTACGCTCTTCCTCTGTTAGCTTATGAGGATACTTTATGAGAAGAGACCTCAGACAAATGGATTTGGGTTTATTCTTTTGTCTTTCAGGAAGGTGACCACTCCTCCCTGTCTCAGCAAATCCCCATATCTCTCTTAGCTTTCCACTCCTCTGCTGTCAGAGTCATCGTGTGGGTGTGTCACTTGCTTTCCTTATTCACAGAAGTTGCTGCCAGTTGTCCTCAGGGTACACTTCACCATCTCTGCTCCTCTTCGCTTTATTCTGTGTTTTTTCTCCACTTCACTGGTTGCCTTTGCCATTCTCTATCCAGTGTGTTTCTTCCTCTTAGTCTGAATCATTTCCCTAAAAGATGCTATCTTTGCCACCTACTTCAGCTTTTTCTGGTTGAATTCCTTTCTGGTTTCCCTCTCCTGAGGGTCCTTCTGGCTTTTCTGTTTACTTCTCACCCTATAGTCTCCACCTGATTGATTTAACTTGTCCCACATCTTCTGCACGTGCAGGATCCATCTCACTAATTTCCAGCTGTTCTCCTCCCCACTTCCCTTTTCTGTTTTTCTTTTTGTCTTCCCACCACTGTGAACTCCTCATTTTGTTATATCTTGTTCTTCCCCAGAGGTCCTTTGCTTCCCCCTCACTGCCCTTTGCAAGAGTTCATAGGTATCCGTGTGACCTGTGCTCAGCATTCTTTTGAACCTTTACCACTTTCTTGCCCATTTTCATCAAACCCCAGTTGGATCAAGTTTTACATACTTTTCCTACATAAACACAAGAACAGAAATGATACTTTTTGCCCTAATGAATATTATACCTTGGCTATCTCTGTTCCATTTTAGACTCAACTTCAGTTGTTTTCATGAACTTGAATATACTTTAGGACTTATGTATATCATATAAATTTCCTAGGGGTAGCATCATTTAACAAATTTAAAATCAGGAAACATGGACTGACAAAGAAACGTTTCCCCTCCTGTGTAAATGTTTCATGCAGAAAGATAGCATAACCATTTATTTAAGGTTGGGCCTGTTCCTTAAAGCCTGGGTATTCCCTAGCCCTCTTTGCCAGCCATCACTTTCTTCAGGAGTGAGCAATGGAGTTGAATGCACCCTTGACCAGACTGCCATCATCTGAAGCTCCCTTTGTTTTCTCAGGGCAACCAAGTATTAAGTCCTTTCTGTTTAGAGAAAAGACAGTAACATTTTATGTGAGTCCAGAGCTCATCAGTGCTTGTATGAATAACTACATTGAAAAATTCCAGGTTCCACCCTACTAGTGCGTTGCCCACGAGCTGCAGTGCGCCTACTACGTGGTCTCTGAGAAAGCATATCTTGTTTCGTCTGCCTGTTTGTTCTTGTTTTTTATTAATAGTATAATCTGTTTGAAATCAAATCTGCATCTAGATCCATAGTTTAATCACTATTTTAATCAATGAAAAATGAGGTAAACTATTTTTGATTGATTTGAAAAATGTAATAATTAACCTAATTATGAAAGTAGACACAGCCATAGACTAAATGCAAGAATGTTATTTAATAAAATGATCTGTATCCTTTCCATTCATTACCCCGAAGCATCATTCATGACAATTATTTTTCCATTTAATGAAGAACTTTATGTACTCTGATTGCCTACTATTAATTGCCTATATGAGTCTAAAAATGACTCATGGTTTGGAGTTCTTAGTCCCTCTATTTAGGAAGTGCATTTCTTTTTTGTTTATATTAACTTGTCAATACTGGAGCAGGCCTTAAACAACTTCTAATGATACAAATAGACGTTAACAGTATGTTTGAGAAGCAAACCAGAAGATACGTAATTACTATACTTGCAGTGTGTGTGTGAGTGTTTGCATTTTGCATAGCACCCTTTATTACCTCTACTGTTGCCTGGTAACGCTGAGATTTGGTTGCCACCAGAAGACTTTTCAAGTTTTGTGAGTACGTTTTGTGTTCTTTTCTCCCCAGTAAAGAGCTGAAGAAGAATGAAGAGACACCCAAATGCAGAGATGAAATGACACATTAAACTCAATGGAATTTCTCTTCAGAGTTCAGAATTTTCAGATGCTAAGGAAGAAAAGAAGGATCCACTTCTCCTCATTCTTAGGAAAGTCTCTAGAAAAATCAGAAGGAAGGCAAGTTGTGTGTGTGACCTTTGAACTTAAATGTTATACACCATTGTGATAGTTGTTGGTCAGAGTATTGGTACTTGTATTATTAGTAATTGCATCAAAATTACCAGTGTTGGAAAACTAACAAAGAATAAACCATAACTACTACTCCGCACGGTGAATTAAAAGTGTTTGCATTGGTAGGATATCTGTTAAGTAATGGTTTAATATTATTTTATCTGTAATATGGTTATATGTGTGATGTTATGCACAGAATATGAAGTATCTGCTTTTGAAATTAACTCTATTTAAAAGATAAGCAGCTTTAAAATTTTGTGCATTCAAAAGGTTCTAGTATCAAAGACATTAAAAGAAAACAATTTGCCTTTTTGAATTAAAATTTAGTGTTTCTTAAGAATTAATCACATATATAACTTGATACACTTACATTAAAACAGATGTTTGGCTGGACTGGCAACAGTGTTCCAATTTTTTTTACTTTTTAAAAAAGGCATTTCATATTTAAGCATATAAACAATGTATAGACTTACAATATTTTATATGTATTTTAGTTTTAATATTTGTTTTTAAATTATTACATTATATTATATATTTCTTTAGTTCCAGAGTAACAATGTTGTTATCATGTGATGGTAGTTTTAAAGTTTAATATTATAATAGGGATATTATTTTGTTTTGTTGTTTTGTTTTGTGTTTTTACTTTTTTCTTAACTATATGGTAGGTCTGTCAATAAAATGTTAAACTCTAAGAAAGTCAAAACTAATGTGAAATTAGAAAAACTTATCTTTCAAATTAAATAATTAATCCCTTGAAAATAAGAAGTGAGAAAAACTATGTCAGAGCATTGAGGTGTAAATTTTGTCCAGATGTACACCCGACATGAGAGATCTTTTAGTAAAAACACGTATAGCCCTTATCCCTGCACATGTGGTAGAGGCATAAAAATTGTAAACATGTTCCTTCTGGGTAGAACTTTTTAAAAAGGCCTCTTCAAAAGTGTTGACTGGCACTGATGATTGCTGAAGCCTGTAGCCATCAGTGCAGAAATTTGTTCTGGACACATACGTCTGTGCTTCACGTACAGCTGGGCCTAGTCAGTTTGAGTCACCCTTGTCACAAGCTTGTTTTTTCTCTCTTGTGAATGCACTTGCTAATTTGAAATAAAAATGTCTCTCTACAGTATCAGTTCATAATTTTGAGATAAATGTTGATTCTCTAATTTTGATTTTAATCACAAAGACTTTCAACAGGTTGCAGAAATACTTTAAACAAATGAAAAAGATGTTAGGGAGTGCCATGCATTTTCTAAGATTTCGATTTTCCTATTCATGTGAAAAATGAAGGGTTATTCTTATTTCACAACCACTGAACAAAAAATAACTGTTGAGGCAAACAGTAGGAAAAGTTGATTCTACTCAAATCCCAGTCCTTTCCTCCTTTGTCATGTTGACAAAGTAAGACAAGGGCTGTGTTCACAAGTAGATTAATAAAATGTCTTCACCACATACGCTGAGATGAGGTGGGTGGGGAACATCATACCAGTGCCTTCAAAGTAATAGAGTCAAATTATAATCAAGCAGAAAATCAGGCATCAGAATCCATTTGATGACTTTTGGCATTTTCTTAGTAACAAACTGAGTTTGTTTTATCTATATTCAGAAATTACTGAATCTCATCCCATGTCATCTCTTTTCTCCAGACAGGTAACAATTTGGCACTTCTATCTCTAATATTTTAAGCTATTCTTAGAAACATATTTTCCCGTTACTGATTCAATTCTATCATGTAGATTAAGTTTTCTTCAGTATTAAAACTGTACTATGAATAGGATTCTCAAAGCTAGAATAAAAACCAAATTTTCAAAAGCTTTAAAATGTGAAATTTTTTACCCAGTGCAAATTTATGTTTAAGATGCACATTTTAAATGAAATCAGTGTTTCTAAATGGCTAACACTGGTACTACTGAAATCTTGGTAAGTTTCTATCACATAAAAGCAAATACTGGACCTTAATTTAATTTTTATTAGAAAAGTGTTATTAAATAAAGATGTTTTTTCTTTAGGCAGTTCAGACTATCTGGGAAATAACTTACCATTTTATGACTTTATGTCATATGTCACTTTAGTGATATATTAACTCACCATTATTTTTAAGAGAGTTTTACAAACTATAACAAGAATTTGTGAATTTACATTTTTATATGTACTTAAATGATTTACATCTGAGTAAGTTACTGGAACATTTTTAAACAATCCAAAAGTTTTAAGCTATATATTTGTTGATTTCTACTTAATTGAACTTAACTACAGAAATTATTCCCCACATCTTTTCTTTATTACATACATGACCTCATTTACTCTTCATATCAAATCCATGAGATATATAAAATCTTCCCAGCTCTATAAATGAAACAGCCAAGTCTCTGAAGGTGAAGTAACTTGTCCAAGTGCACACAGCCAGTCAGGCTCCACTGGGCCATCTCTGAAGCCCTGGTCTCAGTTGCTGTGGAGACCAAGCCAGTAAATGCTTATAGTTGGAGACTGTGGCACACATAAGAGTAACTAAAGAAGCATCTGGAATGTACCTATGACAACACTGAGAGACGAGAACCATCTAATGTGTTTGTAATACAAAAGTGACCTAAATAAAGTAAGTCTAGTGAAAAAAAATGTTTTAAACTGATCATTTGTTTATCCCATAATTATTTCAGTAAGTCTTTACTCCATACTATAATTATGTTTCCTTAAGAAACAGGTTCTATAGAATCAAACTAATTACATGTACAGTAACATTTTATTCAAGAAACCGAAAAGGCGCCATTCCAGTCATATAAGAGATAATAAAAACATCAAGAAGCATGTCAATCAAAAGGCTGTGTTGACTGAAGAACTCAGTCTATGGATGGACCCAATTATCCGCAGGAGAACTGCATGTCAGCATCACTTAGGGTTAACAATGGACTAACTGGGCAAAAGCAGACAGCTACTCTCTACAGAGACCCGGGAAGCAAACTTGGTAATGAGGTACTTCATTCATCATATCCTTCTGCTCTAATTATTAAGGTGAATAGGAAATACTTTAAGCTAAGGCGGGAACTGGATAACAAAACATTTGTTTTGTAAACACAAAGAATGCTATTTTTCTAATAATCTTCAAATCTACAGCAAGCATATGTTGCAAGCACTGTATTTTCTAAAGCTGCCCTTCTAACACCCCAAATTTATACTGATTGTAGATGAGTTATTTTTGTCCCAAAAAGTTGGGGAGTCCTGCTAAGAACCTACAATGTTAGTTTCTCCATCTAAAAAAGGGGGTGTCAATATATATATACATATATACACACAGCTTACATAATTCATGTTCTGCTCTTATCAGTTAGGTCAAAGTGGTCCAACTATTAATAAATACTTAAGTGTCATTTCTAAAGGAGCTAAACAATCTGATGTTTACTTATTGTAGTTCATTTCTGCTTAAATAATGACTTGAGCCTTGTCAAGAATTGGAAAGAATAGTAGAAAATTTAAGAATGGTTTGTTTATACAGTTACATAAGTAAACTCATATATTGCCAATCAAAGGACGATTTCTTAAAATTGCTTGGGATGGAGATGTTTTGCTTAATACCAGATAAGGGGGGAACAAGAGAGTCTGATGGGGGGAAAAAGGCAAAAAAATTGAGGAAAATAACATGTTGCCGGAGTGAAAACAAGCAGCTGAGGCTTTGAAAACACAGTCTCAAGAGTAAAGGAAGTAAGTTCCCTACAGAAAAGCTTGGGGGCTTCAGTTTGGTTTTTCAGTATTTTCAGCTGAAAGTAAGTAGTTAATTTCTTCCTATTAAACTTTAGTTCACAGGGCCATTCTGTTTACATGCCACACATTTTTTTCTGAGCTACAATTCTTCACTTTGAGGTAAATTTAAGATGGTTAAGCACGGTAGTGTTTTTAACCATCCCTGCCTTTTATACAGAAGTTAATGTTCAGAAGTACCTGCCAAGGCTACTTTCAGCAACTAAACATTTCCACAGTGATAAAGAAATATCAGTGAGATCTATGCATTTTAAGGACATCAAATTCTTATATTTATCATGTGTGCAGGCAAAGTACATAATAAACTAGTCTATAGCAGCTGTAAATTTCTGAGGATTTATCTAACCACAAATACATTGAAATGGGGAAATGGGTCTATATTAAACTATGCAAGATGCTGCTGGAGCTTTGCCATTTCTGCAACATCCTGTAATTAATTTATCATGACAGGTCTGGCAAACTGAAACATCCAATATACTTGCGACAGACGGTTATACTATAGTTGCTGAAGATCCTGCAGTCACATTAATGTAGATTTTTTTCTTTCAAACATGAATATGGGGCTATTATGTTCAGAGTGCCCAATAGCCTGGGTCAGACTCGTCATTTTTGAATTTCAAGAAGAATATCTAGAATATGGAAATTATCCTGGGCTGAGGATAATAAACAGACTTAGAATCTACTCTGCCATGTGTGGTCCTTCCCTGAAGAGGGACAGCCCTGCATGAGGGTGGACACAGACCGTTCCACCCCTCCCTCCTGTGTGGCTAGTGCTGGAGATGATGGAATTCTCTCCTGGAAGCCTAGAAGATTGGCTCTCTTGTGTAGTCTTTTGAACACATCCTCTTCCTGTAAGCAAGGCTCATAAGACCACCTCCTCTGTGTGCCCTCCTCTGCTGGAAGCTGCAGTTCTGCCATTTTGCAAACTTAAAATACAAATAAAAACAAATTATCCTTGCTCCCACCCCCTTTAATCCAGAGAGAGAAAAAAAAAAGTATAACTTTTTTTGCCAAAATAGAGCCTATCTAACAACTTTTTTACCTCATATCAGTGTGGAAAAATGATCCTCTGTTTTTGTCATTAGGCACAAGTGTTGTGTTGGCTGGAGCCTCTAGTGAATGCTCCGTCTTGCTGGGCAAGTGGAGATACCTCTTCTAAAAAGTGAAACCTGTATTATATGGATGTCCGCAGCCTGGCCTGTTTCCTAAAGAAGGTCAGAGCTCTTCAGTCTGCAAACAAGAGGACGCACAGGGGTCTGGCAACCTGGAATCTGGAAGTTTTAGTGAGAGGGGAAATTTGTCAGGGGAAAGGTCCCAGGCATTGGAGAATAAGCTGAGTCCTGCTTGGTGGGAAAGAGGTGAGAAGCTGGCAAGGGGCCCAAGCAGTTCCAGCCCACTCACCAAGGTCAGCTGTCAACATTTGACTGGTGACATGTTATTTGTGTTTTTTCTCTTAATCCTTATTACTCAAGATGGATCCTGTCTCAGAGGACCTGAGAAGTTTGTTACTTTGGCCTACATTTTAAAAGAAAAGCAACCAGCAAAACCCCAAACAGAAAACTCCCAGGAGAAAGTGAAGGAGAGGCTGTGGGGAAAGCTTCAGAGCTCTTCTGGGTCAGATTTTGGAAGCACCAGAGAGCATCATAAAATGCAAACCCGTCCATGTCACAACCTGCTTAAAACTCTTCACGTAACCCCCATCGTTATCACTAAATCCAGTGAGATTTCCTGTTTGCTTATAATAATTCCTGTAAATCTACTCCTGGGCTTTCTGATATCACAGGAAACAAAATTTACTCGCCATAAGAAACACGCTTGATTATCTAAAAGAAGGTCCAAGCAGCTCAGCATGGCAGACAAAGACCTCCAGGATTTGCCCTGGCTGCTTCTCCCGTTTCACTGGCTCCTGGGGAAGTCCTCTTCCCACGTGGCAGCAAGACCACAGGACTTCCCTCTGAGGATCATTGCCACTGAGAGGCCTTGAGTTGTTCCCACTGTATGAAAACATCTTTTCCCACTGCCTTTGCTAGATATTGCCATTTGGGTTTCATCTCAAACATCACACGCACTAAGATTCCCAAGAACTTACACTGGGTGAGTTACCTCATCCCTGTCCTCTCATCGTGTCCACACCTAATGTTTATCAAGTCATTAGTCCATAACTTTGAAACTGACATACCTATAAGATTGTGAGGACAAGAAATTAGGAATGGTGTCCGCATACATCTTTTACAGCGGGCACTAACTATGATTTGGAACATAGTTGGGGTCAGAAATTTTGCCCTGCGCTGCCAATAGAAAAGTTAAAATGTAATCAATCCACTAATATTCTCCATCTGTTAATATGTATTGTTTAACATTTCTCATCCACCTAAGACAATGCTTAGGCTGTGCTTATGCTCAATATCACAGGATTCTAAAGTGAAATGAAATCGTTTTTTAAAATCAGAAATGTCCAACAAGAATAGGGAATTTTTCAAAGGAATCAAAGAAAACTTCATTAATCATTCTATCATGGTTTCCCTTGGGCACAGGTATCTTCTTTCTTTTTACATTCTCTCTTCCCTTTCTTTTTTTTTTTTTTTTTTTTGAGACAGAACCTCAAGCTATCCCCCGGATAGAGTGCCATGGCATCACAGCTCACAGCAACCTCCAACTCTGGGCTCAAGCGAGTCTTCTGCCTCAGCCTCCCAAGTACCTGGGACCACAGGCGCCTGCCACAACACCCAGCTATTTTTTGGTTGCAGCCGTCATTGTTGTTTGGCGGGCCCAGGCTGGATTTGAACCCACCACCTTAGGTGTATGTGGCTAGCGCCTTAGCCACTTGAGTCACAGGCCAAGCCCTCACTTCCCTTTCTTACACTTTCCCTTTTTCTTCTTTTTTTTTCTCACTCCCTTCTTTTTTCTTGCCTGACATCCACCTGGGCATATACTGATATCATAATTAAACCATGAACATCATTGTCATTGCCATATCAATCAGCTCCTGATGGGACCTCTGCTCAAGTCCCCAGTGCATTCTGAGCAACTTTTATTTACATAAAAATACAACCTTAAAAGGTGGATGTAATCTTCCTTTTATGCCTTTAACTCTTTTTATTAAGGCAAATTAGCCAGAAGATTAAATCTGCTTTGCATAATATTTTGCATTCCCATTCATCTGAGAGTAAATAGCCTTCAAAAGACTTCTAAAATTTGTGTATCTGAACCTTGCTCCTGTGAATCTGCTCTCTCAAGCACTTTTTTCTTTGTAATTTTAATATTTTTTCTGAGAGAAGAGATTCCTGGGTTTGTAAACAAAAGGCAGAGTGCCTCCTTGTAGGGACTCAGGGGTTCATGATATGTATTTTCATGCTATTGAGTGAATCAAGTCTTTTCTGTCACCATATTTTTATCAACTAAAAAAAATTTTAAAGCTCAAACTACTCTTTGTTCCATAAGCAAACCCAAATACCCAGCCCAGGAGTGTTGACATGAGAAGTTTCAAGATTCCCTGCAGACCCCAAGACAGCAGGGTGTGCGCAAGGTCCACTCAGACTGGTGGCTGGAGGAAAGAGGGCGCCCCCCACCTCTTGGCATGAGGTCAACTCCACCAGATCTGCTGAGCATCAGGACACCGCACTCAGATTCCATGGGGCTGACCTCAGAGATGCTGGGGAAGACCTGTACATTTTCCTGTTTGTGTGCTTCCAACTTTTGAGCTTATGCCCTTCCTTAGGATCAAATTACTGTTTCTGAATGTAGGTGCTTGTCTGCTCAGCCCCTTGAGAAGGAGGCTGTTGTGGCAACTGGGATTTTGGCATTCTACTAAATAAATCACTCTTTGGCAGGTTGTTCCACTCAAAATTTTATTTGTTGAGCGCAGAGTAGGTAAGCCAGATTCCTTGTCAGGGGCTTCATACGCATTATCTCATTTAATGTTCGGAATAAGCTTACAAGGTAGGTAATACATGTATTATTGCTCCCATTTAAAAGCAAAACAAAATTGCTGAAACTCAGAAAAGGTAAGCAATGTGAGATCACACAGATTTTAAGTTAGAGTGTCAGAATCAGATTCCTAGTTTGCCTCCATGATTGTCCTCAGGTTATTGCTCTTGAGTTTGCCAAACAGCATACTGTATTTTCTTTTAAAATGGCTAGGTGCAGTAGCATGAACTTGTATTTCCAGCTACTCAGGAAGCTGAGGGAGAAGGATTGCTTGAGCCCAAAAGTTTGAAGCCAGCCTGGATAGTATAGTAAGAGTTCATCTCTAAAATAAATTAATTAATCAATTTAAAAGGGGAGAGATAATAGGATGGAAATGTCACAAGCCAAAATTATAACAAATTTTTAAAATAAATAGACTGGAGCAACGCCCTGTGGCTCAGTGGGTAAGGCACCAGCCCCATATGCCAAGGGTGACCGGTTCAAACCCAGCCCCGGCCAAAACTGCAACAAAAAATAGCCGGGTATTGTGGCAGGTGCCTGTAGTCCCAACTACTTGGGAGGCTGAGGCAAGAGAATCGCGTAAGCCCAGAAATTGGAGGTTGCTGTGAGCTGTGATGCCACAGCACTCTACCGAGGGCAACAAAGTGAAAGTCTGTCTCAATAAAAAAATAAATAAACAAAATGAACTGTCTTCTTTTTAAAATGCTTATCCTAGTTGACAAAAAGTGACTTTCTACTATTAGAAAGCTAAACATTTAATATTTTTCAAATTTCTAATACCCTTGGCAGAACAAAATAGTTGATCAAAATGAATCTCAAAGGTACACATTACTCTGGAAACATTTACATCAACCTTTAATGTTTAAGCAAAGTGTTCTATTTCCAAATTTTACATAATACAGAGAAGTTATTCTAGTCCACAGGGATGACTAATAAAAGACCATCTCTGACACATTTCACACTTCTGTAGGAATTATATGTATTTTGGGGGGTACTTTTGGGGTAAAGTAAGAGGTTTTTGTGTATGATCTTCCTTCTTGACACACTCCCTTACTGTCCTAGGGAGTGATAGGTAGCCCTGTGTGTTCTGATGGCCCTTGGGCAGCTCCATGATAAACAATTTCTTTATAGGTGCTAATTTGCTGTCAGAATGTAGTGTGATGGTAGGGCGGCACCTGTGGCTCAAAGAAGTAGGGCACCAGCCCCATATGCCGGAGGTGGTGTGTTCAAACCCACCCGTGGCCAAAAACTGTAAAAAAAAGAATGTAGCATGATGGCATCTTTTCATCATGGTATTCGCAGTGCTGACCTTAGTGCCAGCACACAGGAGGAACACTCAACAAATGCTAAGCAAAGGCAGATCCAGGCACAGAGGCTTATTTTCTATATATGAATAAACCATCTGAGGATGAATTGTATGTAGAGATACTAACACATGGAAAATATGCAACAGGATCGCACCATTACAAATTTGTGTCTATATTCATCTGTTTCCTGTCGAAAAACTATTTCCTCCCCTCCCCTGCTTTCCTCCCTCCCTCCCCTGTTAGCCTGTTAGTTTAAAAGATATTTTTTAACTCTTATATTCTCTTTATTTACCAATTGTTTGTAATGCCCCACACCTTCTAGCTTCCAGCTGGTAGTAGGTACAAACAAAAGCAAGACAAACACATACTACATCTGTACCTTGAAACGCCCTCAATTCCAGGTGGCTGAAAGGCCTTCTGGGGCACCTGGAATCCAGGTGGGGCTGTAGCAGTGTTTCGGGCCAGCCTGCCTGTAATTCCCCTTTCCTCTTTGCTGCTGGACAGTGGAGAGCTGGGTATGCAGAACTCGCTACTTGGGTCCTCTCAGGTGTCTACATTTAGATGTGTGTGCAGCAATGAAGGGCAGGCTCATGCCCAGAACCTTCTTCAGACCTTGACCTCACCAAAGCTGTGGAGAGTGCACTTCAGATTTCCATGTCTATTTACCAAAAAGCATTTTCCTCCTGAACTAAAAGGGAAAATTCAACTTCCTGCCGCCATTCTCCTGAAATACAATACAGTGGCTACAGATGATCTATGGAGCTTGCCCTATGGGAACTGAAGCACTTAATGAGGAATTCCTGCTCTGGGACTGGGTGGGATGGGAAGACCCTGCTATGTTTCGGTTCTCCCCATCCCTGATTGTTCCGCTTACCTGGTGGTGCCAACACATGTAAAGACATGTCACCTTATCCACTATAAGCTCTGCGTGTCAGCGATTCATAACATAAGCACAAAGAATTGTCTGGCCCTAATCCTGGCAAGAAGAAAAAGATTCAGGTTAGTTAACATAAAATAATGTATGCAAGTTGTTGGGTATCCACTAATTATTTTCTGACTTGGAGAACCAAATAGACAGTAATAATAACACTTTTATAACCCCACAGGTTTTAAAGTTCCATAAGTGGAAAATGGACCTGGCTCAGAAGGAAGGGTAATGAAGAACCTAAAAAAGTGAAGTAGGCTTTAAAAAAAATAGATTCTTTTGGTATTTTATTTTAAGTTCCTTTCTGCCAAAAAAAATTAAGAAAGCTTCATAACACCTTACACAACATTTCCCGTTTTCTTAATTCTTCTAAAATTCTTTTATTTAAAGTCAGTTTTAAACATTGGCAAATCAAGTAAGAAGGAAGTCTGTTTCCTTGTGGCATAGCTCAATAAGAGAGACCCAGCATGAGAACCAAGAATCTTCATTCCTAGCACTATAGGGGAAAAATTTATAAGATGTATGCAAAACTTCAAAGAAGTCCCTCCCTGCACACACCTCCCCTTTGTGTAGGTGTTTCCTTCATCCCACCACCACCAGTGTGGGTTTTAGGTGAACATAATTGTGCTTTTGTCTTGGACTTGGCTCAGGCCCCTGCACTGACTCTGAGATCCCCTGGCCTGCAGCCCAGGGTGGGGTTTGCCCTCAGTACTGTAAACAATGGTAATTACCTTTACAAACTTAGAAAAAAAAATTGTTTTTCAAGGCCAAGAATATCCAAAGTCTAGAGCATGCTATAACCTCTTGTGCACAGATCTGTTAGAATGTGGGTAGAGTCTCCCGCATAGAACAACCAAAGGGAAAAGGCCATCACCAGCTCTCAGCTGCACACAGACCACTCTGGGCCTGTGAGTTCTCTTCTTCTAGGTTGTAATGGTAACGGTAACATCAGTACAAGCAAAAAGGTAAATAGTGAAGCAGAGTTTAGGAGTCATTCTCAAGAACTGGACGGATGCACGAGCATATTCCAGATGCCCATGACAAGCTCAGCAGGAGAGGAGGTATGCCACCTGCCCCTGGGCTGTAGCATTTCTGAGGCATTACTCCCTGCAGCATTGTCTGGTTGACAACACCTATTGTTCTGATTAAGTTGACATGCATCCAAGCTTTTGCCTCATTAGATTATCACCACAGTTCCAAGACTATGATTCTCACATAATCTTGGTATTTTATTTCATGCACAATCACCAGCAGCTGTTATCTATGTCTGAGATCAAAACAATTAATAAAATCCAAAATTTTAAAATTTGGTAGGTTTTGGACCCATGGCTATATCAACAAACATACAAAAGGTTTGATTTATGAATGAGATTGGTTACTTTCCAGGCCACAGACTTCCTTTGATTATTTTACTTCCAGATTAACTGGTTTGAGTTTAGAGACCTTAACATCTGGACAGATGCCTTCAACCTAGCACGAACTCATTTCAAAGGCCAGGTCAAAGCCAAAGGCACAGAGTGGCAAACTCCCTTGCAGGGTATGTGTGATTTTACTAAACCTCTCAAAGGAAGTGTCAGAGTTGTCTGTATGTCATTATTTTCCATTGAAAAGTCAAATGCTTGCTCCATGGCTGTGACTTACTGAGGTCATGCCCTGTGCTTATGTTACAGTATAGGCCAGGCATCTAAATCATCAAGAATGTTCATCTCTGAGGCTCCTGGTGCTAAGAGGAGGTGATATATAATGGGCCTACCAGAGAGAGCAGCTTCTGGCCCACAAAAATAATACTTCCTGGACAAGCTCAGGACACTGCTGAGTGTGCAGAGAACTCACAAGAAGCTGAGGAGTCCACTCCACAGCTCCGGGGCTTTCCCTGGCACTGCTTACTAACTTCCCCCCTCTCACAAAGTGGCTCGCTGTTTAGGAGGTGATACTTCCTTTGCATTTGGACTCTCTCCAAATGTTTGATTCTTGTGGCAGTTGCGAGAGCTATCCATGCAATACTTGTGTGAGTTTTGCTTATTCCTTTGTTAAAGGTTGCCCTTATACTTGGTAAATACCCCCAACAAGGGCTCCCTGCAAACTTCCAGAGAGAGCACTCTGCCCACGGCCAGTGGACTGTCTGTCTGGACTCCACACAATTTCAAGCCGTGGAAACTCCCCACATGGCAAAGGTACACAGGTGTGGTACAGCACAGGACCAGTGGGGCTACCTGGTTCCAGTCTCTGGAAGTTTTGCCGCCTGGGCTTCAGGACTGTGTCTCTTCTCTGCTTCTTATTTATCCCCTTGTCTAAAGCAACTTGTGTTCAATAGGAAAAAGAGCTGTGGCAAACTACATTAGATAGTTTAAGATGTACTCAACACCCAGAGATGGCCCATGCCAAAATAGCCATTATGATGTGCCATCAACATACGGGCATCTATGGATAAAAAAGAAGGGCCTCAGCCTTGGCATGGATGGAGAGGTCTAGGGGTGCTTTTCCAAAACTTTTTCTCTGAGATTGTTTAGCTCTTTCTTTCACTGTAGGTGACATTGGTTTGAAGTAAGCTCCCATCCAGTAGGGTTAAATTGCTTTAGAATGGACAGGAGGGTGCGAATTGTTTTCTAAAGCAAGACTTGACTCTTGGTTCATTAAGGACAAAAAAGGGTTAAGTCCTCTGGTAAAACATTGTCAATCACTAGTGACTGCCACCAAGATGAAAAACAAGCTGCACCTGTACACAGGCAATTTCGGGGACTCTGGCGGGCTATTTTTCTCTGCTGCTTTGTTCTGCCAGCTGCCTCTGCACTCTGGATGCAGGTGGAAGCATGGACTTTGCTATCTATAAAAAAGTTTAATGGTGAAGATCAACTTCCGCTTCACCTCCCCAGGGATCAAAGTTTGGGGGCCTTTTTTTCCCCTTTTCCTGAAAGACTGGTAGAGCAGACCTTAGACAATGGGTAAGTTGTTGAGTTTCTCACTCTCCCCCAGACAAGTGGCAGGAGATCTGTAACAGATTCTTCCCCACCCCCATTTGAAGGCAGTAAAGGAAATGTGGAGATGTCACTGTCAAGCGTTTGCTGAAAGGAGGCCTGGAGAATGACAGCTATGAGCCTCAGTCACCACTGCCTGTGGGGCAGGCGGCAACCACTTGGAAGGGACAGGCTCTGTGTCTGCAAGCATGAGGCCTCCTCTCCGAGGACAGCACTGTGTCACCAGCGTTAGGTCAGGGCCAGGTTACTTTCCATGACACAATCAACAACCAGGAAAGTATGTAGGTAGAAAAGAAGCTTAAGAATCTGATACTCTGGATTAACAAGAAGCTCTAAGTAAATAGGCCTCACTTATGTCATTATCAAGGGTTTTGTATTCAACACTGGTTGTCCACCGAGCACCGAATTAGTTATTGGGCATCAGTGGTTGTTAGAGGCTGAATTATGTTCCCTGAAGTTCGTATGTTGAAGCCCTAACACTAGTACCTCAAAATATGGCTGTATGTATTTGGTGATAGGGCCTCTAGAAAGGTCATTAAGCTGAAATGAGATCTTTAGTGTGGCCCTAATATGACTAAATCCTTTTAGAAATGGGGGATTTGGACAAAGACTCCAGGAGCTCACCCACAAAGGAAGGGCCACATGAGGACACAGCCATCTGTAAGCCAAGGAGAAAGGACTCAGAACAAACTAAGCCTGCTAAACACCTTCATCTTGGATTTCTAGCCCCCAGGATTGGGAGGAAATGAATTTCTATTGCTTAGGACACTGAGTCTGTGGTATTTTGTGTGGCAGCCCTAGTGAACTAATAGAGTAATGAACAAGACAAGGTCCTTGCCCTCACTGAAGTTACAATCTATCAAAGAACTGGAAATCTCACACCCACTTAAACCAAGGAGAAAGGGAAGTGACTCCAGACACTTTTAAAAATTGCCTATATAGCCAGAGTAAATAAGAGAACTAGGCTGGCTGGGCTCGATGGCTCAGTCCTGTAATCCTAGCACTTTGGGAGGCTGAGGCAGGAGGATCTATTGAGCTCAGGAGTTCAAGACCACCCTGAACAAGAGTGAGACCCTGTCTCTACTAAAAATAGAAAAATTAGCCGGGCAACGTGGTAGGTGACGATAGTCCCACCTACCGGGGAAGCTTAAGGCAAGAGGATTATAGGAGCCCAGGAGTTTGAGGTTGCTGTGATGGAGCAAGGCTGATGCCATGGCACTCTAGCCTGGGTAACAGACTCTGTCTCAAAAAAAAAAAAAAAGTATTAAGCTAATCTCTGAACACATTTTGTTACCGCAAGTGTAGCCATTACTCATTGTATTTGGATCAAGGGTTAAACAATGTTATCACTCTCCTCCGACCCAAGAAAGCAAGAAAGCCTGCACTTAATCACGTGGTGGGTGAGGGAGGAAATCTAGCAGATCTGACCCAAAAGGTTAAATGGAAAAGAAGTGTGTGGTCCATTTACATCACATGACAGCACATCACAAACGCGTGGGCTTCAGCATGACCAGGAGAGGCGGAGGAAATTTGTATATTTTTATCACCACGACACATGCTTATTTTAGCTTGTTTTCTTAAAGGTTGCTAGTTATTTCTTTTTAACCTCACTACCCTATAGATTTAAATGCCTCAAAGGAAGCATAACCTAAGATCAAAATACAGAAGTTGCTAGTTGGCGTTCAACAGGTTAAAACAGAGCTGAAAATAGCTCCTAGGCATGCCTTATGGTTGGCTGACTATTTAATCCTCTGATGTGTAAGAGAAGTTGAAGCTTTCTGGTCTGAATATCTACCGTATACATCATGAAGCTTACTGTCTTCACACCCACAGGACTTTGCAGCATGATCCCTGGGGGAACTGAGCTTTATATTCCCAAAGAAAAGACAAAGTTTTCACTTGCCCACCAGAGAAAACTGATGGGGCATGTAACTCCTGGTGTGTAACTCACTGCCATATTGAGATTCTGCCCAGACAGGCAAGGATTCCTATGTGTTTAGAAATGGAAGCCAGGGCTCGGCACCTGTGGCTCAATCGGCTAAGGCGCCAGCCACGTACACCTAAGGTGGCGGGTTCGAATCCCCAGCCCGAGCCCGCCAAACAACGATGGCTACAACCAAAAAATGATTGGGCGTTGTGGTGGGCACCTGTGGTCCCAGTTACTTGGGAGGCGAAGGCAGGAGACTCACTTGGGCCCAGGAGTTGGAGGTTGCTGTGAGCTGTGATGCCATGGCACTCTACCCAGGGGGATAGCTTGAGGCTCCGTCTCAAAAAAAAAGAAATGGAAGCCGGAAGGATCGTATTTGAATCCTTCCCTTGGACCCTTACTGGGACTGTTATAAGCCCTGAGGCAGGCATGGAGGTCTCAGGCTGGAACCTGGGAAGTACACAGATTGGAAAGGCCCAGAGCAAGTGGCAGAGCTAAAATCTCTTTCCTGATCTTAAGTAGGGTTGCCAGATAAAATTTAAATTTCAAGTAAACAACAAATCACTTTCAGTGTAAGTATGTACCATGCAACATTCAGAACATGCATTATTTAGGATATACTTATATCAAAGAAATTAAAATTTACCTGGGTGTCTTATACTATTTGCTAAATCTGGCAGTACTGTCTTAATGGCAAATAGCAACTTCAGCGTGGAAGGCAAGTAAGATTTGTTCCCTGTTTGCAGAGATAGGCCTGGAGTTGAGTCATGTCATCTGAGCTTGTACTCATCTTTCAGGGTTGGGAGTAAATGATCCTTCTGCTTAGTACCTGGTAGCAGAACCAGCAGGTTATAGAAAGATCAGAGAAGTGTATGGCGTAACGACAGCTTATTTTTCTTACCCTCTCAGCTTTCTTCTCTCTTCTACTGCCTTAGCATTTAAGGAAGCCTTCCTAGAACTCCCAGGCTATGGCAGCTATGCTTAGATGACAAACCTAAGGAAAGGATTTTTGGTGAGAGTATTAAAAGTGAATAGCAAAGGAATAGCAAATGTTGAGATCAAGGAGACAAAATTGGAGCCATTTGGCCAGCGTCCCTTTCCATGTAGGAGATTTGGGGACTTTATGGGGAGAAGCAAGTACTTCTCCCACGAAAGCACCCCAAATACAGTCTCCCTGTTTTTGCAGTAGCTGGTCCCTACACCTTCAGCCAAGGGTTTTCTGAACTTACCTATGCAGTGTGTACAGAGGCCCTGCCATGTCAATACTGTGTCACTGCTAGGAACACAACCGCAGGTGTCACCTTCACCCCCAGAAGCTTCCGATCTCCTGGGGGGGTCGTGACACTGTGCTTAGACTCAACCAGGAACTGGGTCTGACCACCCAGCTTCCCTCCCTGCTGCCTCACAGGGACTCCCTCAGTGGCTATTACTCCTCATCAGTATGGGGACCTGCTACCAACTGTATCATCTCTTTCTCCCTCTCATCTCTGTGTCTGCGTGGTCTGTTTCCCTGGAGTATCCTGACTAATAAATGCACCTGGAGAGAGCAGGTGCAGTGAGCGACAGCTCACTAGATCTATATCACTGAGTTAGAAGGAACAATACTGGGTTATAGTCACAGTGAATGTGTACCCCTCTGATTGGGATATTGAAATCCTCCCCCAGGGTGATGATATTAGGAAATGGGACCTTTGGGAGGTGGTTAGATCATGAGGTGGAGGCCTCATGAATGGGATTAGCGCCCTTAATAAGGAGGCTCAAGAGAGACCAAATCACTCCTTCCACCACACGAGGACGCAGAGGGTGCTGTCTGTAAACCAGGAAGCAGACCCTCAGCAGACACCAAAACTGTCAGCACCCAGTTTCCAGCCTGTCAGGAAAAAAATGGGCTTATAAGCAGCCCGGTTTATGGCATTTGTCATACAGCCTGGACAGACACCTAGGAACAAAGAAGTGCAGCACAGACATTTGTCTCATGCTTTAGGTTCCCCTTTAGCAACTCGTCACATATGTCTGGGGTTCTCCCCTTTCATCCCAGCTGGTCACACGGTCACACGCAGAGCCACTCAGCTTCCCCCTCCCCCAACCATCTGTGCCCTACATTGGGACAGGGTTCCAGGTGCAGACCCCATTCCCTGCCACTCCCATCACACTGCCCTGTTTGCTTGTCCCCATCGCACACATCACCACCTGGAATTGCTCCACACGTGTGTGTGTGTGTGTGTGTGTGTGTGTGTGTGATACCTCCCTGAATCAGAATGGAAACACCATGAAAGGAGCCATCTTTACCATTGCATCTCCAAAGCCTGGAACTGTACCTGGCACGGTACACACTTAATAAACACTTAATCTAATGAATGAATTAGCAACCAGATCACCAAATTACTCATCCCAGGCAACCAGCCCATCACATACACAATGTGGATCTCATGCACTAGAACACGGCTGCCTTTGGAGATGTTAACCTCCTTTCCCAAAGATAATGAGCACGTGCTGTGTTTTCTCATGGAGATAACTGGTACCATATCTGCCCTCCTTATCTCAGTCAGGGCCACCAACCGGTCACCCGCTGTGAGAACCTGGGAATCAACCTAGCCTCCTTCTCTCCTGCCCTCCATCTACTCTGAGTATTCTTCCTTCTACCTCAATAGTGTAGATCTAGTGAGCTGGCACTCACCTCCCCTACTTTCTCCAGGTGCATTTATTAGGATTCTTCCAGGGAAAAAGGGCCACACAGAGACAGAGATGAGAGAGAGAGAAAGAGGTGATACAGAGAGAGAGACAGAGATAGAGAGGCTAGAAGGCATAGATTTATTTTCAGGAATTGACTCAGACAATGGTGGGGCAGGGAATTTGCAGGATAGCTGGCAGACTGGAAATTCCAACACGGGATGATGTAGTCTTGACCCTGAAGTCAGTCTGGAGGCAGCACTCCCTCCTCTTGGGGAGGAGGGAGAACGAGAACCTCAGTTTTTTTCTGTTAAAGCCTTCAATCTATTGGATGAGGCTGCTCACACTAAGGGGGTTGATCTGTTTTATCAAAGATTTAAATGTTAGTCATGTCTAAAAAAACACAGCAACATCTAAACCAGTGTTTGACCAAACGGCTGGGCTGCATAGCCCCAGCTAAGTTGCCAGATGTCCCTCTCCCTCCACTGTGCCCTCAGTAGTGCAGAGGATGAAAAGCTAAGAACGATACTCCAAGGCTCCCTTGCAGTTAGGGTTCCCACCAAGGCCGGGACTAGGAAGGGGCAAGTCAGGTACCTGACGCACAAAGTTTAAGGGGCATCAAAAAAACCTAATAACCGAGAATACTGTTGATGTGTGTGTGTTGGGTTTTTTTTTTTTTTCAGTGAAAAGGAATGCAGTATTATTGACATTTCTTTTTGCCTCTGGCTCCAATATGGCTAGCTAGGGCATGGTTCTTAATGGGAGTAGGTCTACTCCACCTCTAAGGCACACTTGCTTAGAATGTGGAAGACAGGATGAGGGGGAAGCTTCCTTTCTCCACTGGTTTCTGCTGGCAAACACAATGCCCTGTGGCATTTGGACACTGAGCAATGGAAGCTACGAGGCAGGGTGGGGCTGTACACATTCTGCTGTTGCAGAAGGGACCCGCACAGCAGAGCTCCAGAGCTCTATGGCAGTGACAGCAGCACCTCATCACCACTAGGGTGGGTGTTTTCAACAATCTATCGGTACCTATAGCTCAGCGGCTAGGATACAAGCCACATACACTGGAGCTGGAGGGTTCGAATCCAGGCTGGGCCTGCCAACAACAATGACAACTACAACCAAAAAAAAAAAAACATAGCCAGCATTGTGGTGGGCGCCTGTAGTCCCAGGTACTTGGGAGACTGAGACAAGAGAATCTCTTAAGCCCAAGAGTTTGAGGTTACTGTGAGCAGTGATGCCACAGCACTCTATCCAGGGCAACAGCTTGAGACTCTGTCTCAAAAAAAAAAAATCTACTATATTAAAAATTGTCTCCTGATTCCCCATTTGTATTGGTACTGTTCCTGGTGGGCCATTCTGCAATGTTGTTCATTCCTAAAAGGCAATCTAGAGACCATTGGCTTGCCTTTCCAGAAAAGTTTGAAAAAACTGAATTCTCTATGTTGTGTTCTTTTCTGGTTGACATTTCTAGAGAGGTCCTGGTTTCCTGTCACTGAACCCTGACCAGTGCCATCATGTCTCCCATATTCATGCCAGCCTTTCCAGTCCCTCACCACCCTGCCCTGATTAATCTCTCCCCTCCCCTCTCAAATCTGTTTCCAGACAACCATCAGCAAACCTTCGTTACACATTTATTTTTCTGTACTCTCCACTTCCCATCCAGTAGAATGGTTCTCTTCTTTGGGGGATTCCCCTTCACCAGGCACAGTCACCCCATTCCCAAAGGTTTAGATAACATTAGTACATCCTATAGAAAGTCCAATGTTGAAAATTCGATATGGAAAGTCTACAGAAACTTCTTTAAATTATCAGGGAGTTACAATAACTTCCCTCCAGCTAACTCTGTTGAATTCTTCATTTCTTGAGTTCCCACACTCTGTATATTCGCCTAAGGCCTTTTGTGTATAGAAGACCTTACTGAATAGTTTCAAAAGCAGACTGGCTCTTGTTCCGCAGTCCCACCTCTTCTCTGCTTTCATCCTTCTTTGTCTATCACTACCTCCTTCTCTCTCAGAAAAAAAAAGAAAATTCATCAATTTTTTCCTTTTCTAATGCACTCCATTTCTTCCACCTTCTCCTTATAGATTTTGTTCTAGTTTGCCACATCCAACTGGCCAGTCAACATTTTCTTCCTATGAAATGACATTACACCTTTAAGACGACTTTTTTTTTTTTTTTGAGACAGAGCCTCAAGCTATCCCCCTGGGTAGAGTGCTGAGGCATCACAGCTCACAGCAACCTCCAACTCCTAGGCTCAAGTGAGTCTCCTGCCTCAGCCTCCCAAGTAGCTGGGACCACAGGTACCTGCCACAGCACCCGGCTATTTTTTGGTTGCAGCCATCATTGTTGTTTTGGTGGGACTGCACTGGATTCGAACCTGCCACCTTAGGTGTATATGGCTGGTGCCTTAGCCACTTGAGCCACAGGTGCTGAGCCAAGACTTCTGCTACAGCTTAGGTGGCACAAGCTGGCAAGATCTAAATCAGTGTTTCTCAACCTGTGAGTCACGACCCTTTTGTAACAATGAAAATACATCGCGGCATTAGGAAGGTTGAGAACCACTGAATAAATGATCTTAAATCATTGCACCGGGGAAGTGAGAATTCATGAAAGCAATCTGGGAGAAGTAGTGAGAAAGACACAGACCAGAAGAGAAACCAGGAAAATGGAGAGAAGCCAGGACATCTGAGGAGATAATCTGGCTGGGGAAAACTCCCAGGGAATTGATAAAAGAACTTTTAAGCACAAAAATGTCTGATGTTCAATTGAAGTGCAGTGGACGGAAGTGCCCTGGGGGGCTGATTGTGTTTAAAGTCAGCTCTGTCACTACAGTTCTGTGATTGTCAAGTTGCTCAGTCTTTTTCAGCTGCTATTAATTTATTTATTTAATTATGACAAAACAGGTAATTGCTAAAAAGAAAAAGTCATTTCCAATGACTATTGCAGGATTAAATAATACAGCATGGACATAAAGTTCTTGTGCAGTTTAAAATAGTTTAACATAGTAAATTGCACGGGAACTTTATGTCCACCCTACATACGAAAAGCACCTGGCGAAACAAGTCAGTTCCCTGGAAGTGTTAGCTGTGATGATCACGGGATGGTGATGTAACAATGACACTAAGCAGATGCTGTTACTGCTGCTGAATCAGTTGTCATTGTCTCCCCAAACTTCTATTAAAATTCTATGGGTTTGTTAAGAAATGTTTAAAATGTTGAAAGAACTGAAAGCCCCATTCTAGCTAAGGCATAATGAAAACAAGGGGAAGAGAATCTGTAAATTGACCTCATGTAGCAGATGCAATTGCTCTTGGACAGAGCTCACAAGCTGCTGGGGAGTAGGGAACGTCTACAGGAGGACTGAGCCAGCTGCACCCAGAGCAGAATGGGCAGGGAGGGCCCAGCTGACATCTGAGCTTATCATCCTTTGAGCAATCACTGTGGAGGTGGCTACTGCACAGCCAACAGGCTGGCCTTGCCCACTGCTTGTGGTTGTTGCTAGCAGCTGTGCTGTGAAGGATTCTGAAACCATGCCCAAACTCAACTGGAACTGGGAGGGCATTGCCTGATTAAAAATCCCTAATGCTGTCTATGACTGGGAAATGGTCTCTGTCCAGGGTCAGCAGAAGATGACCCAAGGGCCAAGTCCAGGCCACAGCCTGGTCTTTTATGACCCATGAGTTGAGACTGCTTTTCATATTTTTGAATAGTTGAAGAAAATTGTTAAAAGAATACGATTTCGGCTCAGTGCCTGTGGCTCAATCGGCTAAGGCGCCAGCCACGTACACCTAAGGTGGCGGGTTCGTATCCCCAGCCTGGGCCCGCCAAACAATAATGATGGCTGCAACCAAAAAATGGCCAGGCGTTGTGGCGGGCGCCTGTGGTCCCAGCTACTTGGGAGGCGGAGGCAGGAGACTCGCTTGAGCCAGGAGTTGGAGGTTGCTATGAGCTGTGATGCCATGGCACTCTACTCAGGGGGATAGCTTGAGGCTCCGTCTCAAAAAAAAA
>CAUYQV010176101.1:0-14366 GCA_963574575.1 Galagoides demidoff
AGTTTTAATTTGCATTTCTCTGATGATTAAGGATGATGAGCAGTTTCTCAGATTTTTGTTAGCCCTTCTTGTATCTTCTTTAGAGAATGTTCTATTCATGTCTCTTGCCCAGTGATATATGGGATCCTTGGGTCTTTTTTGTCGGTTAATTTGAGTTCTCTGTGGATCTTAGTTATCAAGTCTTTGTCCAATTCATAATGTGCAAATATCTTTTCCCATCCTGAAGGTTATATGTTTGCTAAGGTTGTGGTTTCCTTAGCTGTACAGAAGCTTTTCAGTTTAATTAAGTCCCATTTGTTTATCTTTGTTGTTGTTGCAATTGCCACTGAAGTCTTCTCCATAAAATCTTTTCCCAGGCCAATATCTTCAAATGTTTTCCCCACACTTTCTTCGAGAATTTTTTTTTTACAGTTTTTGGCCACGGCTGGGTTTAAACTCACCACTTCTGGCATATGGGGCCTGTGCCCTACTCCTTTCAGGCACAAGCACCACCCTCTTCTAGGATTTTTATTGTTTTATGCCTTAGATTTAAATCTTTTATCCATCCTGAATCAATTTTTGTAAGTGGTGAGAGATGTGGATCCAGTTTTAATTTTTAGATGTGGTTATCCAGTTCTCCCAACACCATTTATGGAATAGGGATTCCTTCCCCAGTGTATATTCTTGTTTGTTTTATCAAAGATCAGGAGGCTATAAGGGGTTAGTTTAATCTCGTGGTTTTCTATTCATTTCTAGATGTCAATGTCTCTATTTTTGTGCCAACACCATGCTGTTTTGATCACAATGGCCTTGTAGTATAGCTGAAAGACTGGTAGGATGTTACCCCTGATGTTGTTTTTATTACTAAAAGTTGCTTCAGCTATACAGGGATTCTTTTTTTTTAATTATTTTTATTACATCATAACTCTGTACATTGATACATTTATGGGCTTCAGGGTACTGCTTCAATATACAATGTGAAATGCTTGCATTGAACTAAATAACACATTCATCAAGATTATACAGGGATTCTTCTGCTTCCATACAAAATGAAGAATTATTTTTTACGAATATTGAAAGTGTGGATGATGGTATTTTAATGAGGAATGCATTGAATCTGAAGATTGCTTTGGGAAGTATAGACATTTCGACAATACTGATTCTTCTCAGCCATGAGCATGGTATGTTCTTCCATTTGTTAATATCTTCTGCTATTTCTTTACTCAGGGTTTCATAATTTTCTTTGTAGAATTTCTTCACAAAAATTTTCTGTCGAATGTCTTTTGTTATGTATATTCCTAGGTATTTCACTTTTTTTTTAAATAGCTACTGTGAAGGTAATTATGTTCTTGATTAGCTTTTCATCTTGGATATTATAAGCCACATGGATGGCCTGTGCTTTTTTATCTGGTCAGATGGTTTGTGGACATTAATTTTTATATCCTGAGACACTGTTGTAATTTTTGATCACTTCCAGAAGTTTTGTGGTCTGGGGGTCGAGTCTTTGGGGTTCTCTAAGTATAAGATCATATCATGGGCTAAGAGAGAGAGTTTGACCTCCTCTGCCCCCATTTGGATGTCCTTTATTTCCTTCTCTTGCCTGATTGTATTGGTTAGAACTTCTAGCACTATGTTGAATAGTAGTGGCAATAGAGGATACACTTGTCTGGTTGCAGTTCTGAGTGGAAAAGCTTTTAAGTTTTACTCCACTCAGGGTTTATCATAGATGGCTTCAATCAGATTAAGAAATGTGCCACCTATGCCTATATTCTTAAGTGTTCTAAGTAGAAAAAAGATACTGAACTTATCAAATGCTTTTCTATTGAGAAGATCATATGGTCTTTGCTTTTGTCTCTGTTGATATGGTGAATGACATTTATTGACTTGCGTATGTTAAACCAGCCTTGCTTCCCTGGTATGAAATCTACTTAATTGTGATGAATAATTTTTTAAATGATTTTTTAATGTAATGTTTTGGCTAGGATTTTATTAAGAATTTTTGTATCTATATTCCTTAGAGAAATTGGTGTGAAGTTCTCCTTTTTTGGTTAGGTCTTTTCCTGGTTTTGGTATCAGGGGAATGTTTGCTTCATAGAATGTATTGGGGAAGATTCCTTCCTTCAGAATAATTTCTAAAGTATAGATATAAGCTCCTCATGGAAGGTTTGATAGAATTCTGGTGTAAAATCATCTAGGTCAGGGCATTTTTTTGTTGGGAGATTTTTATTGTTTCTTCTATCTCAGTTCTTGAAATTGGTCTGTTCAAGAGATTTCTTTGTGGGTAAGTCTAAGGAGAGGGTATATTCCAGGTATTGATCCATTTCCTCCACACTGTCAAGTGTCTGGGCATAGACTTTCTTGTAGCACCCAGAGATGATCTCCCATATCTCTATGGCTTCTGTTGTTATTTCCCCTTAAGTTTCTGTATGAGGTTATTAGAGATTTTACTTTTCTACTTATATTTATTTAATCTAGCTAAAAGTTTATCAACTTTATTTATTTTTTCTAAAAACCACTTTTGTTTCATTAATTTTCTGAATTACTCTTTGTTTTCAATGTCAATAATCTATAATTTAGTTTTGGTCACTTCTTTTCTTCTGCTGTGTTTGGCATTAGATTGTTCTTCTTTTTCTTATTCCATAAGATAGCTCATGAGTTTGTTGATGTGCTTGCTCTCTTTCTGTTTTTTAAATGTAGGCATCTAATGCAATAAATTTCCCTCTTAGAGCTGCTTTTGCTGTATCCCACAGGTTTTAGTAACTTGTGCCTTCACTATTGTTATATATGAGGAATTTAATGATTTCTTCTTTTATCTCTTCCTAAATCCAACTATAATTCAGCATAAGTTTGTTTAATTTCAAAGTCTTTGTGTGGGGCTAAACATTTTGTTGGAGTTGAATTCCACCTTTATTGCCTTGTGGTCTGAAAAGATACAAGATACAATTTCTGTTCTTTTACTTTTGCTGAGATTTGATTTGTATTCTAGGATGTGGATGAGAAAAATGTATATTCTTTAGCTTTGGGTTGGTGTGTTCATATGTATTAATCCTATTTATTCTAGAGTCACATTGAAGTCTTTTATAACTTTGTCTAGTTTCTGTTTGGAAGATCTGGTCAGTTCTGTCAGAGTTCTGTTAAAGTTCCTGACTAATATGGTGTTATGGGATATCATATTGCTCAGACCAACCAAGGTCTGTTTCATTAATCTTGGGGAATATAAGTTGGGTGTGTAAATATTTAAAATTGAAATGTCTTCTTATTGTATTGTTCTTTTGACCAGTATAAAGTGCCCATCTTTGTCTTTCTTAAGTTTAGTTACATTAAATCCACTTGTCTCTGAAAATAAGATTATAACCCCTTTCTTCTGATTTGCATTTACTTGAAATATTGCTTCTATCCATTAAACCTGAGTCTTGATTTGTCCTCCAAACTGAGGTGTGTCTCCTGGACAAAGCATATGGATGGCTTGTGCTTTTTATCCTGTCAGCCAGCCTATGCCTCTTTAGTGGTAAATTCAGTCCACTGACTTTTATTGAGAGAATTGATAAGTGTGGTGGGGTTCTATTCATCTTCTTTTGTGAATGTCTGTCGTGTAGTTTTATCCTTTGTGCCATTGTGAAAGCTACGTTTTGTCATTTAGCTTCTGGGGTCCATTGTGGTAGTCAGTGTTCCTCAGTGCTTGTATATCCACAAAAGATTTGATTTTGCCATCCATTTTGAAGCTTAGTTTAGAAGGGTACAGAATTCGGGGCTGAAAATTGTTTTGTTTAAGAATGTTAAGGTGGATGACCATGCTATTTTGGCCTGGAAGATTTCAGTTGAAAAGTCTGCTGTCATCCTAATGGGTCTCCCTTTGTAGGTAAATTGGCACTTACTCCTGGTTGCTTGCTTAATTTTTTCTTTCATCTTGACTTTGGACAGGTTCATTACAATGTGCCTTGGAGAGTCTGAATTGAGATGACCTAGGGTTCAATATCCATCTGAAAATAGTATATCAGGGTCTTTAGTAAAACTTGGCAAGGTTTCACTTATGATAGTCTCCAGTAGGGCTTCTGTTCCTTTGGGATAATCTTCCCTTTCAGGAATCCCTATTATGCAGATGTTTGAATGCTTCATGGAATGTCATAGTTCTCTAAGTGCCTGTTCTGCTTCCTCTCTCTTCTTTTCTGCATTTTTATCTGGGTTAACTTGAAAACTTTATCCTCTAGCTCTGAGGTTCTTTTTTCTCCATGGTCTAACCTATTTTTTACACTTTATACTACATCTTTACATTCCCTGATTGTCTCCTTCATTTCCTTAAGCTCTGACATATTCTTTTCTATATGTCCACCTGTCTTTTGTCTGACTTTTGGTTCTGTCTTTCCATTTTCTCATTCATTCTTTTTATTGCCTTTTTTGCCCATATTTTAAATATCCTTTCTGTCAAGTCCATTAATTCTTTGTAGGTAGAGTCAAGGCTCCTCAAACTTTTTAAACAGGGGCCAATTCACTGTCCCTCAGACCGTTGGAGGGCTGGACTATGGGTCCTGGGATGAGTCAGCTGCTAAGCAGGATAGGTAGCAGTGGCAAAAACACCCGGAGGGGACATAAATGTCTTAGGCAGGCTGCATGTGATCTGTGGGCCATAGTTTGAGAACGCCTGGGTAGAGTCTTCTGCATTAGGTGCCTCATGTTCCCTTGGAGGAATTCCTCTGTTTTGGCTTTTCATGTTGCTCAAATTTTTTTCTGTTCCTCCTCATGTATTCTTTCTTCTTGTTTACCTCCTTGTCCTCCTTTTGCCTTCTCACTATCCCCCTTGCGTCAAATTACCTTGTCTCATAGCTTAAGTTTGAAAGTGGTCAAACTCTCAGATCCTGACAGATTGGCTTAAAGTTCACAAGAATCTTTCAGGGACAGGTCTTACAGTGCCCCCTGACTCCAGTTCCCATGGGGTGTGAGAGCACCCCAGTCTCTCCCAAGAGTGGAATTCTGGTCCTGGCAGGTAGAGTTAGATGGCTGTCCTTTAGGCCCCTGCTAAGACCTTCTCATGACCTTCCCACAATGGCAGTCCCCTGGCTGCTGAGACCTTCTCAGTATGGCTAACTCTACAGCCCCCAAACTTTTGGCAAATCCACTCCAACTGGCATTCAAATATGATTACTATATACTGTGTGAGTTCACTGACTCTTACAAGCTTTCCACTCAATGCTGTAACTTCTCCCAATGATTAAAAACTCCAGAAAGGCTTCCTCCCTTCCTATACCTCCATAGGGGGTGGGCAGCTAATCCCAGCCAGGCACAATCACTTGCCTACTTCATCAGATTTCTATTGCTCTAGGTCGTACTCTGTATCCAGCTCACCACCTCTTTGATGTGCTCCCTGAGCTACGAATCTGGGTATAGTCCCCCTGCCAGGTATGGCTGGGTTGTCTCTTTTCTCTTCTCATTCTAGGAGAGCTCAACTGAATAATCTTTCTTGTCTGCCGTCTTTCTCTGCCCCCTGAATTTTATGTTCTTATTTATAGTGTCACTAGGTCATACTAGATGGTCTCCAACTTCCATTTCAGCTCTCATTGTCTTACCCTCCACCTAGTGCCATACAACAATAATTCTGAGACATGTAAGCACCACAGAGGCATTCCTGAATTGTGAAAGAAAGTCTGTATTCAAAATATCTATACTCAATTTTTGGAATTTTCAGAGGCCAGTTTTATGACTTCAAAGAAGTTTAGTTATCTCATGTACAAAATACATGCAATTGCCTGTCTTCTTCTCATGCTCATTGTGAAATTAGGATAATATACTAAAATATTTTTAGAATGTTAAGATGCCATCATAATGAACCAGAAAGTACTAATTTTTATTTCAGGCATCCTCAAATTATGGCCCACCGGCCACATGCAGCCCGCCTAGGACATTTATCTGGCCTGCCGGGTGTTTTTTCCTCCACTGCCTGTCCTGCTTAGCAGCCATCTAGTCCCAGGGCCTGCATTCTGGCCCTCCAATTGTCTGAGGGACAGTGAACTGGTCCCCTATTTAAAAAGTTTGAGGACCTCTGGATTGTGTAAGGATTGGATAATATCAATTTTTTTTCTAGCATTTAAATTTTTTAAGGTCATGGAAATTCAGATGAAATATAGAAACAATATAGACATCTCTGTAATTGAATTTTCTACATATTTAGGTCTTAAAAACCAAAATTTTTTAAGTGTTTATCTCTAACTTAATTCACATCTTAGGTTTAGAAATCATTGTATTTAAATATATAAAATGTTGATTTGAAGCTATAATGTGAAAAATATACTTAAAAGGATGTCTACTTTCAGCCTACCTTGAATGGTCAGAAGTTGACAAATAATTGTTTTAATATATGGCCTTGTAAATGTTTGCTCTATGTCACCTTGCATATAATCTTCATTATGCCAATCTCATTTCCTTATTGTAGGTTTCAAATTCCACTGAGTTTACATCATGAACTTTGATGGATGAGCTAGACCATTGCGTCTGTCTGTGCAGATGTGAGATAAATTGCTGGGCAGGCTATGATCTTTTGGCAAATTACTCTCCTTGACGACAATATATATTGATGAGATGTGTCAGTGTTCATATACATACTTGTCAGTTGCATTACCCAGGTGATGAAAATACAAGTTAAGGGACCATCAAAATGTAGAGGGAGAAATCACTATGTCATGAGAAATTAGTAAAATAACCATCACTTTAAGCTAGAAATATGATGAGGTAAAACCTTTGGTAGTATTTGATACAAAAAAATTTCAAACCACTTAGTCAAATATAACCAATTATATTTTGTTCTCTCCATCCAAAATTAGTTCTACTTAATACATGTGAAAGTGAACATGACAATAATTTAGGGTTTTTAAGTAGGAAGGTGCAGGTAAAAGAGATCATTTCAATTCAATAAATTTTGACCATGCATTCAGGGTAAGAACTGTTTTGTTATTGTTTTTGCTTTAATACACATAAAAGAGGTGTGACATCTGTATCTCAGTGGTTAGGATGCTGGTTACATACACCGGGGCTGGTGGGTTCGAACCAGCCAAGCCTGCTAAGCAAAAATGACAACTATAGCAAAAAAAAAAAAAAATAGCCGAGCATTGTGGCAAGTGCCTGTAGTCCCAGCTACATGGTAGGCTGAGGCAAGAGAATGGCTTAAACCCAATAGTTTGAGGTTTCTGTGAGTTGTGAGGCCATGGCACTTTACTTAGGGTGACAGAATGAAACTCTGTCTAAAAAAAAAAAAAAATATATATATATATACACACACATAAATATTGCTTCATAAAAGGATCTTTAGAATATATGAAAATTTTGTTCAAAATCTGCTCAGCAATCTGGGCGCCATAGCTCAGTAGTTAGAGCATTGGCCCTGCAAACCAACAGCAGTGAGTTTGAGCCTCGCTTGGATCTGATTAAAAAAAAAAAAAAAATCTGTTCAAATGTTGAGTCTATGTGCCCAGAAGTCAAGCACTGTTCTATACTACAGATTTAGGAGATTTTTAAAAACTTAGTCAACAATGGCTTACCTACTTTTATAAAATAGTCCTTGTATATTTGTGTTCTTAAATAGAAGTATAAATCAATTTTGACTTTAAGAGATAGAGATGTCACAAATACACACATACAAATCAGTAAGCAGCATATTTCAGAGGGAAGGCAGCTGATGGTCAATAATTCTGTGTTTTACCAAACTAATTCCTAATTTCTCAATATTGTTATGTTCCCTAAAGCCTAAAAAAGTATCACTATGCCTACACTAAATTAGGCTATTTAAGACTTGCAAGTTGATTTAGAGACACAAAGACATAAATAAAAGCATGGGTGTTTAGAAGGAATTAGAAAATACTATACCAAAAAATATGATCACATACTTAACAGTAGAAAAATATTCTAAATTCTCCAAGAACTGAGAATTAATGCTTAGCAAATTGTATGCTTCTATAGCCCTCATTTTATTTCTCCCAGATAGACCTTATTCCTCAACCCTGGTGAACAATCCATTCTCAAAATAATGCTCAGTGTGCCACAAAAAAAAAAAAAAATTACATCATGCAAATATCACTTTACTTATCTAGCATCATTGTTAAGCCCAACATTCAAGTAAAAAATATATATATATATACATATATATCTATATATATATATACATATATATCTATATATATATATGTATGTTTTCTGGAAATTGGGTATTCTTTAATATTACAAGTACCATCTATCTAAGAAGCATCAAATTTAAGACAAATTAAATAAAAATTTCCAAATCTTATGATAATTTTAATTTAAAATCACAATTAGACCTCATGGAAATTATGTCAAGTTTCTAATGTATTGCATTCTTTATACAACTCTCATAATATATTTATAAAAGCAAATCTACTTAATACTATATTATTGTTTTTCATGGAATTATAGGTTTCCTTTCCCAATTATTACAAACATTTGGCAAAAATAAATACTTTTAAAATTATGAAAAAATCTGATACATAATAAAAATAAGAACTTTGTTGGAAATAGTAACTTATGAAATAAAGAAAGTTGATTCCAGAATTATGCAAAGATTAGTAAGTGACATATATTCCTATTGCTATCTCCAGTGGCCAATTTTTATGTCCTTATAATCTAGATAGACATACAGATAGATATAAAGGCAGAATTAAAAATTCTCATGTTTATTCTGATCCCCCTTAAGTCATAAAGGTGAGAGAAGAACGTTGGTATTATTTGTTGATGAAAATCAAGAGTAACATAGCTCTTTATGTAATATAAAGCATCTATGAGTGAAGAAATAACATCTTTTTGGAGTAGGAAAAATTTTAAAGTGAAGAAATTCTGAAGGAAATTGTAAACATTCTTGAAACATATGAAGATGCAAATATAAAACCCCAAAGCTGTGAAATACAGCAAAAGCAGTACTGAGAGAGAAGTTTACGCATAAAATGACCAGATTCCAAATAAACAACCTGACAATGCACCTCAAAGAAGTAAAAAGGCAAGAACTAACTGAAGAATAAACTGGTAGAAGAAAAGAGGTAATAAGAATCAGGACAAAAGAACGAAATTAAGATAAAAAAAGTACAAAAGATCAACAAATGAAATATTGGTCTTTGAAAAGATAAGTAAAATTGACAAACCTGTAACTAGACTAACAAAAACAAGGAGAGAGAATACTCAACTAAATGAAATCAGAGCTCAAAAAGAAAGCATTACAACTGCTACCACAGAAAAACAAAGAATCCTTAGAAATTGGTAGGAACTATACACCAACAAATTGCAAAACATAGAAGAAATGAATGCTCAGACACATAATGAAACCATGAAGAACTAGGAAACCCAAACAGATCAAAAACAAGTAAAAAGATAAAATCAGTAATAAAAATCTCACACAAAAAATGTCTCAGATCTAATGGCTTAATTTCTGAATTCTACTAAATATTTTAAAAACTACTACCATTTCAACACAGACAATTTAAAAAATTGAAGTGGAGGGAAGACTTCCAAATTCATTCTATGAGACTAGGAATAATATCCTGATACCAAAACCAGACAAAGATATGACAAAAATAAATAGAAAAATAAAACATTTAAAAATAAGACATTTAAAAATAGCCAAAATACCTGAATAGACCTTTCCCAAAAGAATATGTAGAAATGGTCAAGAGGTCTATGACAAAAATGCTCCACATCATTACTCACGAGGGAAATGCAATTCTAACCTCAACATCATCTGGCCTCAGGTAGAACGGCTGCCGTTAAAGAGGCAAAATACAAATCCTGGCAAGACTGCAGAGAAGTGGAGCTTCTCTTATACCGCTGGGGTGAATGTAAAGTAGCATTAGAGAAAGCAATATGGAAATTTTTCAAAAAACTAGAAATTGAACTACCATATCATCCAGCCACGTGTCATTTGGTATACTATGTATATCCAAAAGAAAGGAAATCCGTGTACCAAAGAGATACCTGTACTCTTATGTTTATTATAGCATTACACAGAGAGAAAAGTATGACTCCATCTAAGTATTCATGAATAAATGAATGAATGGATAAGAAAATGCATATATACATGATGGAACATTATTTATTCTTAGAAAACCATGAAATCCTGTTATTTGCAGGAACACGGTTGCAACCGGAAATCATTGTGCTAACTGAAACAAGCCAGACACTGAAAGACATATCACATATTCTCACTCATACTTGAGAGCTCAAACCGTGGATCCCACCGGTGTGAAGTTTCTTCCCTAGAGAAAGGGAAGGGGAATGAAGAGGATGAAGATAAGTTAGTTAATGGGTAGAAAAATACAGCTAGATAAGGAATAATTGTACTATCTGATGGTACATACAATAGAGATATTAAAATTAATGATAATCTGTTACATATTTTAAAATATCCAGAAGAGGGTGGTGCCTGTGGCTCAAGGAATCGGGACCCAGCCCCATATACCAGGAATGGTGGTTTCAAGCCCGGCCCCGACCAAAACTGCAAACAAACAAATGAACAAAAAACATCCAGAAGAAAATAAGTGTAATGGTCCCAACACAAAGAAAAGATAGAAGTTGAAGTGAGAGATACCCCAGTTACACTGATTTAATCATTACACATTTTATACATGTATAAAAACATTTCTTATATCCCTAAAACATGTACAGCTATGCTATACTAACTTAAAAATATTATCTACTATATAGTATTGTGGTGAATATTTTTGATCATTACAAAAATAATATTTTATGTCCTTTGATCCAGGAAGTATGGTATAGCCAAAACTTGACTTCAGCAGTTCTCTGGGTCCAAAATTTATGTGTTGAAAATTAGTCTCCAATGCAAAAGTATTAAGAGGTGGGATCTTTAAGAGGTGATTAGCTCATGTAGGTAAAGTCCTCGAGAAAATAGGATTGGGGTCCTTATAAAAGAGGCCAGAGGGAGCATGTTCACCCCGTCTGCTGTGTGAGGACGCAGCACGAATGTGCCCAGAGTGAGTCCCTCTCAGACAGCAAATCTGCTGCTGCCTTCATCTCGGGCTTCCCACTCTCTAGACCTGTGAGCAACACGTTTCTGTTGTGTATAAATCACCTGGTCCAAGGGATTTTCTTACAATCGCCTGAATAGACTAAGACAGGTAGTATCCAACTGAAAACTAAATTCAGTTTTCTTAGAAACATGCTGACTAATAAAACTATAAATAACAGAAACCCAAACTGTATGTATAGAAATACGGCTCCTTTTGGCTAGGTATCTGGGTGAGATACAGCAATCTAAAATTCAAATTAAATTTTACAAAATGATGAATTCATCTAATTTACTTTTAAGAGTAAGACTGAAGCTTTAAAAAGCTCTAAAGGAAGATCTTATAATTAAATACTTGAAATCAATTACTGAATTTAATCAGTTCAATTATACAAAGTTGAATTTTTTTTTAATTGTAAAATACTGAATATATCAGAAAGACCTACTAATGTTCATTCTACTTGTGCTATTGAGATCCAGCATTCTAATAACTAAAAAAGATAGCAAGAGGAAGTTACAGAAATTTAAGACAACTTTTAAAAGACTGAATTGTTGCTGCTAATTATCAAGAATAATAAACACTTTGTATAGTATGCTGCACAAATCTCCAGAGAAAATCGCTGTCTCTGCAGACTGGCTGGCAGGGACAGGGGGCTGGACAGTCGTTGTCTGGTAACACAGACACAATGAACTTTCAAAATCAATATTGTTGGCTTGTACCTATAAATTTTCTAGTGGCTATTTTTTATTTCTGCAAAATAGAAAACATATAAAGCATTTCCAATATCTGAGAACATCTGTTTGTATGTTGTTCTTTTTTTACAAGGAAGAAACAAAGCTAATATATTCAATTTCTACCCTGTTACGTGTTGTCTCCATTAACCTATTAAATGTTTCCAAATTACTCAATACCAGATAACCACAATCTCTACTTAGTAGAGGAAAGCAAGCCAGCCAAGGGAGCCTCGGATTTTCAAAGAAGTTAATATATCACTTTTAATGACCAATAAATATATTTATCAGATAATGTTCCCTCAAGCTAGACAATTTCCCTATAGAATGATAAAGTTACATTTGAAAGAGTTCTCTGATAATCTGAGGAGACCACATGGAGAGCCCTGTCCTGTGGGGTGTGGGCTGTATAATCTACAGGAAGCACGGCTTGGCATCTGGTTACCTCCTCCGTAGCAACCACAGCAGGTGTGTCATGTACACAAGGAAAACATCTCTGAGATTATGGAAAACAAACAAAAAAAAATGTTAATTTCATTCAGTTTGGCTGTCCAACTACAGAGAGTAACTTCACAATGTAGAATGCTGAGATGTCTGTAATCAGTCACTTTTCTTCATAAAATCACATTTATCTTTAAGAAATGAATAAAATATATGCACACATATACCTGTGGAGATATACAGTGGGTTTTAGCACACAATTTATGTGTTAAATATTTAAATTAAATAGCCTGTTATGATCCAATTATTATTTTTTTCACTTAGATAATTATATGAATGGTATAAAGACAAGTACTTAGAATCCTGGAATTCTAGTAACACTTAGAACAGGGGTTCTCAACCTTCTTAATGCCACAGTGTATTTTCATTGTTACAAAGGGGTCATGACCCACAGGTTGAGAACCGCTGACTTAGAAGGAGGAAACAAGAGAGGTCATGACTCCCTCGGTGGGGGTAGGAGGTACTGGCATTGCAACACTAATTTTCTGAACTCATCTTGAAACACCAGTTTGGGAGACCCTAGCAAAATTTCAGAATCTTGTTAAAACTTTAGTTTTTATTATTCATAAGATGGGAAATCAACATTCATCCATCAAGGTTAGTGGGATAATTAAACAAAAATGATAGATGAAGTTTCCTGACCCACCATCTGGGACACAGTAGCTACTCAGTTATGGTGGCCATTATTATGATGGCAGGAAGATGCATTCATTTACCATATTAATTATTTTTATCTGATGCAAAGCCAAGTAACAGCATGCATGTCTCAGGAAAACATTTTCTCTAAGAATATTGACTTTGATTGATGTAAGAGTGATAGTTAATGAATTTGGGGACTGTTGCCCCAGCAGACCACTAAGCTTTCAGCTTTCTGCCTCTGGAAAATTTGGGGGAAAGAGTTTGGATTTCCATCAGGGCACAGTCTATCTAGTAATTCTCTAGAGATGTTATGTTTTGAAAAAACAATTTTCTAAGGGTATTGCTATATGGATAGTAAAAATTGGATATCAAATATGTACTTTTGGTTAACAAATATTGGTCTAAAAAGTAAAGAAAATGAGAAATTAAATTTTATGATAGTGGATTCCCAAGAGGCATATGCCTTTTCTTGATGGCTACTTATCCTCAGAAGATTCAAGACACAATAAAATTAGACCTTAGTTAAATTAAAAGTTCTATTTACCACAAATGTTCATTCATTTAAACTGAGAGGTAAGTTTAATGGATTTATATTTCAAAAACTATACAGGTTTTTTAAAATCTTGAATTCTGACACAATGTACCTGAACTTTCATTATTATACCTTGGAACAGTGGGACTATGCCTTTCTCTCTCGACTCTCAGATAGTTACTACTGCTAAAGAAAACATTGCTATCTAACATTTAAAAGGAAAGAGTCATAGGGTACTAAATAGTAAATACTGTACTAGACTAAAAGTTAGCATTTTGGGAGTTGCAATTCAGCTACCATATTAGGTAGCTTTGAGATTTTAGCCAAATGACTTCAGACAAGCCATTTCTAAACTCTGTAAGTCAACCACCTTATATATAAAATTAGGGGTTTGGAATGGACAATTTCTAAAGTCCCTTTCAGTGGAGGCTAGAATGCCACAGCAAACCATTTAAGACACACAAAGGACATATTATCTGCTTTTATTTTTATGTTAATTTTCCCACCACAGGAAGAAAATTGCAGCATCTATAGCAGGCATCTACCAAGTCATGAAAACAGAAATTTGGGGAAAAAAAGAGTAGTTGAAAGCAGTATGGCGTCCTGATCTGACATGAGTACTTTAAAGGGGCTTTTTTCCATTAGGTACAAGTGCAATGCCCCTTGTTTCATAAAATTTAACTGAAAAGTATTGCTATATATTTTGGGGTAAGAGGAAATCTCTCTTGCTGATAGATGTTTCTGCGGTTTTCAAAAGTTATTTTCCAGTGATTTTTCAAAAGCACTTTCTTTCAGCAATCACAAAATGTACACTATTTTATCCAAGACTGTAGCAGCAAATGTGTTCTTTGCTATTTGGGGAAAAGCACACCAAACATGTTATAATAATTTTGCATTGTTGGCAAACTCCAGGGAAGAAAGACATTCGGAGATATACTGGAGATTTTAAAATATATATACACTCACATATACATA
>CAUYQV010176103.1:0-17605 GCA_963574575.1 Galagoides demidoff
CAACTCCTGGGCTCAAGCGAGTCTCCTGCCTCTGCCTCCCAAGTAGCTGGGACCACAGGCACCCGCCACAACGCCTGGCCATTTTTTGGTTGCAGCCATCATTGTTGTTTGGCGGCCCGGGCTGGGGATTCGAACCCGCCACCCTAGGTGTACGTGGCTGGCGCCTGAGCCGACTGAGCCACAGGCACCAAGCCTAAAGATTATTTTTGAAAGAAGTTTAAAGCATGCTAATTATATTCTTTTTTTCCACTCCCCCCCCCTTTTTTTTGGATCAACATAATTTAAATGGGCTGTGAAGTTTAACTATAGGTTCAAGTGTGCTGTAAGATAAAAAGGTTGAAAAACATTGGTCTGGAGAGAAAAGAGAAGGGGAGAATGGTGGATAGGGTGTGAGAAGGGAGAAGGGATGAGGATGGAGGAGAAGGGGGAGAGAAGGAAGGAGAAGGGAGAAGAAAGAAGGGGGAGAAGAGAGGAGAAGAGAGGAAAGAGAAGGGAGGAGAGAGAAGGAGGAAAGAGAAGGGAGGAGAAGGGAGGAGAGAGGAGAAGGGAGGAGAGAGAAGGGAGGAGAAGGGAGAAAGGGAAAGGAGAAGGAAAAGGAAAGAAAAGAAAGAGAGTCTAGGAAGAGCGGGACAGCCAGACGGTGGAGACGGAGGAGAGGGAAGAGAGCAAGAGCCAGTGCTCGGCACTAGGAATAAACAATGGCAACTTTCCTGCCCATGAGGCACTGTGTGATTTGGGGCTTTGAACTCCTCACGACAGTCGGTTTATCATCTGGAATAATAAACGCAGACCTGGTGGCCAGAGGAGCGGCTGGGCTGTGGGCCGGGGGTGCAGCTCTGTGATCTGCCAACAATGGGCAGCCCGCTGTCTGCGTCGGCTTGAAGGAGCCCGCCCGGGAGGGTGTCCGGGAGGCTCTGGCCAGCAGGGCCCCCAGCTGGTGCTGAGTGAGCTTTTCAAAGTAAACAAGGTCTCCAGGGCAGGGCACCCTCCTGTTGGTGGTAACCCTGACATGATGTGGACCCTGGAAGGAGCTTGGTATTTTTCATGCTCCAGTTGCTTTGAAGGAGAGCAGGAGAGTCATAGTGCACAATTTATTATTTTTTAGGACATAATAGCTAACAGCTCCAAAAACATTCTGGATACGCCTCACAGCCCATCAACGAACACATCCCCAAAGAATGTGGAAGGGATAGACACCATGGGCATCAGAGTGCTGCTGTGGGGCGTGGGCAGTGGGGGCTGCTCTTGGGGGACCAGTGACAGCCACCGGTGGGATCCTCAGTGGGCCGACACCCTCCCTGTTCCTGTAATGAAAAGCGCCCTGGTTTGGTCAGACCCAAGCCAGCGTCCTAATTGCCCAGGCCACCATGAAGTCATGGCAATCACACAGGGTCGGGAGTCAGTCCAGGGGCTGAACCTGCCAAGGTGCTTGCTGTGACCTTTGCCACGCCATGTGGTTACCACAAGTCTAGGTGAAGTTCATTAGTGCCTTTGAGCTTTAAAATTAAGCCTGTAAAAGGACAACTAAGGAGAGATCCTGAGAGGCCAGGTGGGTCCCTCTGTTCAGCACCAGATAATGCAGAGATAAATGGTGAGAGAATGAATGAATGGGGGGAGGGGATGGCCCACCTTAACCCTGGAAAGGAGAGACTGTGCATTCTCCCATATGCAGCTCATAATCTCCAACCCAGCCCAGGGTGGCTGGTAAAGAGACTAATTCGTAGTAGTAAACAGAGGCAGGTAGGCTGGGAGCTGGCAGCTGAGCAGAGTGTGGGCCGCGGGGAGAGTGGAGAACACAGCACTGTGGGGAGCAGCCAGCAGGAAAGTGCAGGAGGTAAACTTGTCCTGTGATGGGGAGAATTCTGAGCTAGGACATGGAAGACTCAGGGTTACCACTCACTTGCTGTGGAAACCCTGGGTAAACCTCCCTGCTCCCAGGAGCACAGCCCATCTTGGCGTTGACTCTGCCTGAGTCTCCCTGTTGCCAGGCTAGAGGACAGCCTTGGTGCCACCTGTTTCCCTCTCTCCAGGACGGTCCTCCCTGCCCTGCGACTGTTCTCACTGCCCTTTCTGTCCTGCCCTGCCCCACTTTGCCCCACCTTCTCTGTGCCTCCTCTAAGGAAGCACGGATGATGGGCCCCTGTCTGGCACACAGCGGTCAGTGGCCCCTACACCTCCAGGCTGAAGGCCAAGCTCATTCACCTGGCTTTCAAGGTTCCCTGAGGCCTAGTCCCTGTGCACAGTTCCAGTGTCAGCACCTTTGTCCTCTCTCCTGCAGGCACCTTAGTTTCCAGGCACATCCTTTCCAGAAGGCCCACACTTCTCAAACGTTCAGACGTACTCTGTCTGCACGTGCCTTTCAAAAACTCAAGGGTCAACCCTGTCTGGAGAACAGAGCTCAGGGAAGGCCCTGGAAGGAAAGTCTCTGTCTTTGTACAAAGCCCTACTGCAGAGTCTCCCCATTGCCTGCAATGCTGTCTGGGGAGACAGGTGAGGAGAACTCCGCGGGTATCAGGCACGGTCACGGGCGCATCCAGGGCCATCCCAGTTGTCAGCACTTAAGCTGTTCCCAGGAGAGGATCAATGTATGAATGTATCTATGAAGCAGAAAGAGCCCTTCTCTTGCTATTTGCAGGGCTATAGAGAGAAACCAAAGGACGCAAACGCATTTCATAAAAGGTAAGGGCCGTGCATATCTGAGGGATTGTCGCTACAGTGATCTGATTCTAGAGCAGAAAGTAGAGGGGCAAGGACCCAAGGCAGTAGTTCTTCCCTTCTTCCTTCTCTCTCCCCCTGCCTCCTTTCCCTCTATCCTGAGCAGCTGCAGAATTACTTGGCATTGCTCAAGGCCTACGGAAACACTCAAGAACAAGACAGATAAGATACTTCACCCTGCTCCCCATGAAGTATATTTTCTATAACAGAAACAAATAAATACACATGGTTTTCATTAATGCATGAGTGAGATAAACTAGAAGATGCAGGTGTAGCTGGGTGTGGTGAGAAGGGGGCTGTACTTGCAGCTCGGGCTGGCTGCCTTGAGCTGTCACACTCAGGGTCTCAAAGCTATTTGTACCTTTTTGCTTGTTCTTCTACCAATTTGGAATAAAGGTGGATAGTTGTGAGGACTAAATAAAATCAGTAAGCCTTGTTTATGGCTTCCTGGGAATGGATGCCAGGGAGAAAGAACTTGTTAAGCCCCCAACAGCCACAACAATAAAGGGGCTTCTTAGGTTTCCCAAGGAGGAGGGAGAAGCACTCAGGCCTTGCACAGCAAAGAGGAAGAGTCCTCTGTCCCAGCCAGGGGTCTGTACATGCCAGGGAAGCCAGCTCCTGTGAAACGCTCTGCCTGGATCTCTAGAACTTCACCCAGGCCTGCAACTTTCGGTGCTTGTCAGTTGTGATGAAGCCAACTCCCAGCTAGTTCCTGCCTCCAGTTCTAAGCAGAAACTGGTGACATGGCTGACCTGTGGCCAGTCACCTCCCCTTTCTGGGCCTGTTTTCCAACTGCAAAAAGATGAGCTCAGGAGTTCAAGGTTACAGTGAGCTAGGATGGTGCCACTCAACTCCAGCCTGCGAGACAGAGCAAGACCCTGTGTCTTAAAGAAAAGGGAGGAGGGGAAAGGGATTAGATTGGTAAAATCATCTTCATTAACTTCCAGCATTGATATTCTCTAATTTAGGTCTGGGAATAATTTTTCTGTGAGAATACTTTGCCTCTCCAGCTAATGAGCTCCAATTAGCTCTACTAATCTATTAACTGAAGGTTCTGAGACAAAACATCATGGCCTTGCTGAGCAGATAAGGCACTTGGTATCTTGAAGGTTATGGAAACATAACATTCCTTCCATAAGGTCTTGGCAGAGGTCAGCTGGAAGCAGCAGAATGGGTTCCGAGGCATCAGAGGTCACAATAGACTGTGTTCTATTTTGTGGCTACACAGCTGATTGGTGGTCATGTCCAAGGGTATCCATCAAAAACTGTATATGTTGTTGGCCACCTTGCAACCACTTTTAGAAATAGATACCATTTTTCCATTTTTACAGATTGAAGAAGCTGATACTGAGAGAAGTTCAGTACCCAGCTTAAGATTGCACAGCTGGGGGATGGCCAAGCTATGACCCTAGCTCTTGTAGGTCTAACGCTGAGAACCATAAGTATTCAACTAGCAACTCCCTCCTATGAATTAGATTCTCACTTGAGAATGAGGTAGCAAACTGATGATCTGAGAGCAGGCTCAGTCTACAAGGACCATCTGTCAAATTCATGAGAGATTTATTCAGCACATTGTTGGGATATGGTTTCAAATTTCAAAGTGGATAGGAGTCACCTGGGGTGATCTGTACATCAAAATTCTCTTACCCAACACTAGTGATTCTGCATTCTCAGAATACAGGTGGTTCAGAACCACACACTGAGAAGCAAAACACACTTAGGGGTTGAGGGTGGAGGTAGGTGCTGGAGTTCTCAGGGTTATCTCTGCCTCCTGGCAGCTATCCACAGATCCACAACAAAACAGGAGAATAAAACACCAAGTTCATGCAGGATGCCCCACTGCAAAGCCTGGTAAATACTCCATTGGAGGAAGAGGCCTAGACTGCAGCACGCCTCCCCTCCCAGCCTGCATCTAGAGCTGAGTGTACAGCCTCAGATCTGCAATGCTATCCCCAAGTTTACTCGCCCAAAGAACCACAGGGCTGGGGATGGCCTGTCCTCTCATCCTCTCACAAGGCACACAGAAGAGCAGCTGATGGGTGTCCCCCTGGCAGGTGCTTACTGCAGGCAGACAGGAAGTGGGCAGCAGTCCACATGCCTGGCGGGAGAGGGGTGAGGAGGAGAAAGGTGTTCCTCCTTGGGAAGTGGAACAGAGAGTTTTCACGGTGGTTTGCTGCATTTCCACGGAGTGCCACTGCCCACTCACAGCCCAGAGTCCAGGACTGTCAGTGTCTGTCCAACTAAGTGGGCAGCTCCTTCTCCTCTGGGGAGCAACTGATGAGGCGCAGAGACTGAGCATGCCGTCCTCTCCTTCATGAGCCAAGGCCGAAGTGTGAGGATGGAGGAGGCAGTTCCCTCCTCAGCATCATCCTTTGTGCCAGACCCTGGGTCAAGAGGGGACTCAAAGTTGAGCTCAGAGGCATCGTCTACTCTTCACCAGCATTTGAGAACCTGCTTCACCCAGGCCCAGGGCTGGTGGACAAGGAGGACGGGCCATGTCCTCATGAGGCTGGCGTTCTAGATGGGGAGACAGCCCAGAAACTCTGCCAAGGAAGCAGGGAAATAAAAAAGCAAATAATGAGGAATTGTGATAAGTGTTAGGAAGGTAGTGAGCAAGGGGCAGAGAGAGAATGAAGGCAGAGGCCGACATCCACAGGGCTGTCTGGAAGCATCTGAGTGAGTGGCATGTAAACAAATAGTACATATATTATACAGTTTAAATTATAATATGGCATTAAAAATATTCTGAGGGCAGAGGGGAGGAAATGATTAACTCTGTGGCTGGGAAACTTAAGATAATTGAAGCAACTCGCTCAAAGCCTTGCAGTGGGTCACAGGCAAGTCCAGACTAGAATCTGGGGCCAGAAATGTTTCTTTCCCTTGAAGCCTTTATCTCGCTCCTTTTATTCTTGTGCCTTGGATCACTTCCTTTGCATTTGATTGCCTGGTGGGAGAGAGCTGTCTTCAAAGAGTCAGCCTTTATATCTTGGAAGGAGAAGCAAAGGTTATCAAAAAGAAAGCACATGTCACACTAAAAGTCTTTTCAAAAAGGTCATGAAAAATTTTGAGCCCTCCTCACTTACCAATGGGTTTTTCTACTCCCATAGACTTGTAAGATGAGAGAAGAGATGGAAAAGACTTTATATCCTAGGTTATAGAGCAAAGTGTTAGGTACATGTGCTAGACATGGCCAGACAGCTGATGCACCCAGTGTGCAGACTGGTATTCTTTTACCTCTAGAAAAGTCACTATTCCCATCTCCTCTTTCCTCAGAGAGTAGCAAGAGCTCCTATGAAATGCTCTCTTCTTATCTTTTCCAGGAATAATCAGCTGCCAGGATTGTGTCACTTTAAAGAGTGTTCTGCATTTCACATAACATCTTATTTGGAGAAAACTCAAATTATCACCACACTGGTCTTTGCACACTTTTTTTTCCCTTCCCTTTTCTGAGAATGGCCATAACTAAGCTTGACAACTGACATATCCAAAGCAATTTCAATGGCTTTTAGACATCAGAGATCAGGGGAATGAGGACTGACAGCATTGAGGAAATTCAGAAGTCTCTTATGATATATAGCTTCCTCCTCCAGGCAGCCCTCCTAGGTTGGCTAGCAGAAAATGAGTATTTACCAGCCACTGGAGCATGGGGAAAATGTTGCTTCTTCCCAGGCAATGATAAATCTTTTGGACACTGAAGTTACAAGGATGAGTCCTATGACCCAACAAGCTTTTAAGGCATAGTGGACACAAACAAGTAAACAAAAACGTATAATACATGGCAAAACATGGTATGAAATGAAATGTTTTAGGAGCGCAGAAGGAGTGGGAGAGCCAAGTTTGTACCGGAGGGAAGGGGGAGGAGCAGATGTTAATTTTGGATCTTGGAGGAGGTGACATTTTACTGGTCTTTTAAAGATGACAGTTCTTCTAGGGAGAATTTGGGCTAAGATGGGGTGGAAATGGGGGGAATTCACACTATAAAAACATGGTCACTAGTACATTCAAGGTGGAAAGAAAGTAAGAACTCAACAAGAAAGAAGAATCTTTTGGTAAGAAAAATAACTGAGTTTGCCTGAGACACACAACACATGGCAAGGGGAATGAGTGATTATTCTAAGATGAAGAGACCATTTGGACTTGGTTAGAGCCTGAGCTCAAAATTAGGCCCGTGCTACTTACTGTGTGATCTTGAACATATCTCAACCTCTGAGTTTAGTGTTTCTTACTAATGATGAAGATAAAAATGCTTGTCGTTCAGAGTGGTGAAGATTTTATGTGCTAATTTATATGAAAGTGCTCGGCTCTAAATAGCCACTATATACATTCGAAATTCTTGTTTGGCTTTCTTGGGAAAGGGTTATGAGCTGTTGAGAGTGGGAACCCAAATAGGGCTGATTGTAGCTGGCCTTGGTATCAGAACTTGGGTTGTATGCCTCGTCTTTTCAACTATGTGTTCTTGGGCATGTATATGAATCTCCACCAGCCTCCGTTTCCTTGTCTGGAGTTGGGTATTATTGACCAAGAGGGAGCATTCTCCTCTAATCTTCCTACATTCTTGTCTTGATCCATAGAGGAAAAAAATTTACATTCTGTTTCCCTCTCACTGCTGAGCAGAGCACCTCCAGACTCTCCTTTGGATCCTTCTATACTCCTAAGAGGAAAGAGTATGTAATGTGCTGGGTACCAATGAAATCAAACTCCAAGCCCTTACTAGGGACTGGGGTTGCTGCCTTGGACAACAATCCCCATCTTCTGTTCTGTGTTCCAGCTTTGCCACCTGCAACTGGAAGGCTGTTGGTCAAGCTGGCACATCATGGGGAGAGTGTAGGTCATACCACTTTCCGATGGACACCTAAGTCCTATTCTCAAACAGAGTTAACACATGACTCTAATTTTGAGTTATGGGGCATAGTAGTTTACTAAAACAGCCATAAATTGTTGTACCTTCTCCCATTGAAAGATGAAGTCAACTTCTCTACTCTTATAATCTAGACTGGCATTATGACTTACTGTGTCTAAAGTAGAGAAAAGGTGATTATGGAGTCCTGAACCTGAGCCTAAAGAGATTTTACCTGTTTCTCTTTGCTTTCTTAAAACTGTGTTACCTTCATGTGAACAGCCCAGGCTAACCTTTTGCAAGAAAGGAGACCACAGGAAAGCAGTCCAACTCATCTTGGCCAGCCTAGCCAAGGCCACTGTAGACTAGCCAGTGCTGGGTTGACCCATGAGTTGATGCCAATGTATCAGTAAGCACAATCAAGATCAGCCAAGCCTAGTCCAAACCAGCAGAACTGCCCAGCTGACCTGGAGATTCGCGAACAAAAACAGATGGTTATTGTTTTAAGCCACTAAGTTTTGGGGCCATTTGTTATGCAGCAGAAGTTATCTGATACATATGATGATGATACAAATTTTAATCAGTAATGCTTGTGTCTTATTTGGCTAGTAATCTTTGTGTAATGACCCATTCCTACTCCAGCAGGTAGGTGGGATTCCAGTACCCTGAAGCACTGCAGAAATGACAGCTTCTGCATAAGAGCACTGATGCTCTTACGGGGGCTATCGGGTATGGCCACCCATGTCATGAACGCTCTATTCTAGAAGCCCGTGGTCATTCTGGTCAGTGTATGTGCATTCCATGAGACAATTGGTGGTACCCGGATTTGTGCAGTGCAAGTGGCCTTCTGGCTTAAGCAAGATAACGTATGTAAAGTCTCTGGTATATAGTTGATGTAAAATAAACATTTATTTTATATATATATTTTATATATTTTATAAATATATTTTATATATTATATTGGTATAATTATTATATCAATAATTTATTGGTATGGAAATATTTTACTCTGTTGAATTTTATGATTATTAATACTTAGTTATCAAATAAGCTTCCATTTTCCCATCAGAGAGGTGTCTGGGGAGTGATGATTGTGGAGGTGGTTGACCAGATGATCTATAAGGTTCTCTTCTGCTTGGCCACTCTGATTCATGGACCAACATAAATCTTCTCATAAAAAGGAGCCAAAACACATGGCCCGAGCAAGTTCCTTTGGTGAAATCGGGGACATGGCCCCAGAAGCACAGTACGGCAGGCCATCCGTCAGGCGGCCATGTCAGCAGCCCAAGAGGCAGCCCATAAAGCTGCCAAAGGTCCCTTTGCACTGCCCCAATCAAAGAGCCGGTGGGGCCAGGCCCTGGTGCCAGGACGCTCCTGCTTGGCAGGAAAGAGACTGTGCTGTGTTCTGAACAGGAGCCTAAATGGTTAATGTACCATCAAAACCACAAACAAATCCTTTGGTTTGACATCAAAAGCAAGCAGCATAGGAAACTGAAAAACTGATGAGTCCCCCACCCCGCCCCCTGAACCCCACCTCACCCAGCTCCTGAGTTTACAGCAGACCTAATGTGCCCAGGGATGGTTCTTGACAGAACATTTCTTATTTACTTACTGCAAGTGGAGCTTTGGAAAGGATGCTAAGGCTGGGGAAAGCTGAGTTCCAGCTGTGGGTTTTCTAACAGACCCACCTTGCGACCACGGCTCCTGGCACCCCAGGCTTATTCCAGGGCCTCTTGCTCCAAACAGTCTGGGCGAGGGCCTGGAGGTCAGAATTACCAGCTCCCAGGTGAGTGTCTACTACACCTGGGCTAAGAACCACCCATTTAACCACTCTAGACTTTGTGCCCATCATCTGTAACGTGGGGATGATACGATATTGTTGTGAGAACCACTGAAGATGTGTAACAGACTTGTGAGGACAATGATTACTACCCAGCACAGCTACTTGCCTGGAAGGATCCTACACCTTGCACCAGGCACATGCAGGTCTCGGGGACCCAGCAGGGTCCATTTGTAATCAGTCACCTTCAGTATTAGGAATCTGTCTTGGCTTTGCCGGTGGTAAGTCTGCATGGGCAGAACCAAGCGAGACCTGAGGAATGGCATGAGAGGTATTCGTGGTGTTGCGGTCACAGGAAATGCACCCCACAGTCATCCAGGGCGCTGGGTACATGTGCTCCCATATTCTCTGCTGAGTAGTAAGCCAGTGTACTTCAAATTAATTAATGTTTTATTGCCAATGAATGAGTGAAGAAACAACTTTGCCCCACTCTCCCAGCTGCTGTTGGTGCCTGGTGAGGGTGAGAGTGGGCGGATGGGGCACACAGCTGCATCTGACTTCCACGCATTCATCCTCTGGGGCATGCATTCCCATGGGGCTGGCTCTGTGCCTTACAGCTGCTCACAGCATGAGGGAGGCTGGGCCACAGTTGCTGGGATCCCTGTGACTGGTATCCCTGTTAGCATTAGTTGTTCGGGAAAGGGTAATGTTGGTACAGATAAGAAACATGAAGAAATGTCCTGGGTAGAACCAGGTCTGGATCACTAATAAGACCCTAGTTGCATCCTTTTAGTTTGTCACCTGGGCATACATCTTAACCATCCTATATCCATCCAGCCTCCCATTTCCTAGTCTATTTCCCATCAGTGTCACTCCCCAACTCAAACCCTATAAGTGGCTCCGCCATCCTCACCTGCTAAGTAAAAGCCTGAAGCCCTGGCCAGGTATTTGATGCCCTCCTGGGCCTGACCCACCTTCATTTTTCTTCTTGTACTTTGGTGTAACTCACACAAAACTGCTTGACATGGTGCCAACACTGTGTTTGCCACACCTTTCTGTCCTTCCAAGAGCCTGACATGCTTTTCTCCCCTCCCATCCTCAATCGTCTCATTTTCTTGCCACACCAAACTATCGACTGTTTACCCAATAGTGTGTTTTATATCTATGCACAAGTTATTTCCTCTGCCATTCAGAGTATTTGCTCTTTTGTCTTTTGTCTGGCTGGAGAAAGTATCTTCTAATCTTTCAACTCCAAGTGTTGTCTTCTTTGGTGAGCCTTCTGGTCCCCCAACAATAATGGCCTCCTACACTGGGATCCATCGCACTTTTGAGCATCTCTACCTCAATTATGGCACCAGGGGAGGTAACAAAACAGACATAGCAATAGGCCTTTGCCCCCTTGGGAGACCCAGGTATTAACATTTGTTTTCTCCTGTTTAGACTATTGCTCAGGGAGAGGGAATATGTCAGACAGTGATTGGTAACTTCAGTAGATATACCTTTATATTGATCTTGCCTATCCCTGCATTTGATATCTAGCTCCTTCCTGGGATCAAATTTCACTTCCAGTCAAAGTCTGCAAAACAGAAAATCTTTTGTAATTATTTGATTTTGCAGTGTTTCATGTAATTTATGAGTTAAAAGGCTTCAAGACCAAGGGCCCAAATACACATGAGGTCAACCTGCAGAAGTTGGGGAGAAGCGCCAAGGGCAGCCCATGGTCAAGTTTTTGGACTCAGAATTTAGGTCAGAAAGTTGGCTTTGAGTTTTATTATTTAGCCACACTCCCAGGCCACAAACAACTGTCTAATTTCTTCCCCCATTTATATTTATAACCAATGTTGTCAAAATTTGGAGAACTCTATCATTTTTCTGTTAACTTTGCAATCTCAATGCACAATGGGCTGGAAAGAACATTGGGTTCAGGCTATCCAAGGTCTCCGTGTCTGTTCTCTAGACTTGTCTCTTCAACTATAAAATGAGGAAACTGCGCAGAAAGTCTCCAACATCTCTCCGAGATTGAATGTTTTATTTCTTTGCTGCATATATCATCAAAATTCAGCGTACTACCCATTTTTTTCCTACCAACCACCAACCATCCATGGGCCTCATGTCTTCCTCTTCTTTATCATACACTAGTTAGGTTAGCATCACCCAGACTTGCAGACTCCCTACAATAAACTCCTGGCCATTTAACTTGACATTCAAACTCTTCTGCAATCTGGTTCCAAATGACATTTGCCACATGCTACTTCCCTCAGTCCCAAGCCCAGTAGACGACTCGCTATTCCCCCATATGCCATTTCAGTCTTCATGTTTCAGCACATGCTATTTTTTCTGCCTCTAATGCTCTTTCTGATGGCCCTATTTGATGACATCCTACACATGCCGTCCCCAGACACAGGACCATTGGAGACCTTGTTTAATACCTCCTTAGGTGCTGCACTCAGTTACTGGTTCTGCTCATCCTTCTCCTGCTTTCATTGCTGGTTTTGATATTTGCATATCCGCAAATATTGCAGATATTTGATATCTGCTACTGTTCCTGTAATGAGCCTTTGATCTTATTCCTGGTACTATGTTTTGTAATGTTTTTTGCTATCCACTTGAAGTCTGCTTCTTCCTCCTTCCCCTAATCTTAGAATCCTAACCCCTCCTCCCTCATCCATTTAACCCATCTTCCTAATTAAGAGACTTACCTAAAGCCAAATAGTGGTCAGTCCCTGGCCTCTCTTTTTCAGCTGCTGGACCTTCTGCTTTCCTTCTACTTGGAGTTTCTCCCATGGCCACTTATGAAACCCAGCCTCAGTCACTGCCTTCTTCTTCTAGTTCTGAGAATGTTTGGATTCCCCCAAGTCACGCATCTGACCTACCCGGCTGGGTCCCCCACCTGCTGGGGCCAGGCACCCACTAACCTTGTCATGTTCAGTAATGGAGGGAATTCTGGGTTCTTTAGATTTTAGCAAGCTGTGTCTTAGAGGAGCAGTCTTACACGAAGAGTTGGACACTTCACATTTAGTTTCCAGTGTTTCTCGAGCCACCTCATTTTTAAACTTTTAAAGAACTTTTATCTTTGGTTGAAAACATTACTTCTTCATAGAATGTGCTTTTAAAAAGTTAAGATTTATGGTTGGATGGATATGACTCCAAATACTGGTGCCACACATTTATTTCTGTATTACCTTAGGTAAGTTATGTGATCTCTCTAGCATAGAACTTTTCAGCCTTTTTTATTTCACGGCACTCTTGAACCTATAGTTAAACTTCCACGGCACACTTAAATTATGTTGATTAAAAAAAAAGAGTAAAAGAAAGAATATACTGACTGTGCTTTGAACTTCTTTCAAAAATAATTAATGATCTTTAAAATTTTCATGGCACACCTAAGATCCTCTCATGGCACGCTGGTTGAAGATCACTGCCAGCTTACAGATGGGGATGCTGGGGCTAGCAGTGATGTTAGCCTTGTCACCAGGATGTTGTAAGAATACATGAGGTCAGTTATTTACAGTGATCTAGCACAGGGCTGCACATCGTCAGCCTTCCTAATCCCTGCTGTATTTTAGTTCCAAGAAAAGACTGTATTATCCAAGGACTGCAAATTCCATTCTGGGAAAGGACTCCAAGTCTGAGGACTGCCTATTAATTACTAAGAGCCAGATCGATGTTGGTCCTTGAATGTCAGTCAGATCGTTGAACTTGCACCTTCACATTGCCTAGGACTCTTATAGTCACAGAGCTGTCTCAGTCTGCCTGCACAGCAATCCTATTTCAAAATGCTCTCACTGAAACTTTTAACCACAGGGAGCTTGGGAGACCTCCATCTGAACTTCTGTGGGTAAGAAAGGCAGATAGAGCTCAGAGGTCTTGTAACAAACTAATCCATACTGTGGAGATTTCAAGGTAATTTTATATAACTTACTGAAATTCTAAAAGGTGTATGAGGAGGGAGGTTCTGTAGCTGCTAATATTAAAGTTATTCTGCTATCACCCAATATTAAAGGTAGTTGCGACATGTCATCTCAGTGGTTTTGATGATGGTCATTGAAGCCGGACTCGGCTACTTCACAGTCAGGCTCAGTTTTCTTACCAGGGAATTGGAATGAGGATATTAGCAGTATCTGTTTCATGGTATACTTCATGTACATTAACACATTTAGTTCCAAGAAGAGCTTACAGAAGTGTTTGGTCAAGTAAGCACTTGTAGCTACTGGGATTGTATTTAATACCATTTTCCTGAGCAGTCAAGACTTACCTTTCATTTTAGGCTGAGGAATTCCACTCTGAGGATCCTCTGACCCTTCAAATGCCCAGTACTGTCCTGTGCATGTCATCATAGCACAGCGTGAAATTTCCTTCAGCACTAGACCTAGAACTTTTTTTTTTGTTGTTGTTCTTATAGTATTTGGCCGGGGCTGGGTTTGAACCTGCCACCTCTGGCATATGGGGCTAGTACCCTACTCCTTGAGCCATGGCGCCACCCAACCTGGAACTTTTTCACACAGAACCATGCCCATGAGGGATAGCCGAAGTATGAAACAAGTGCTTGAGGACCCATAGTTTCCAAATGTAAAGGAATGTGGCATGCCAGTGCTGAATGTAGGGTCAGAGGTAAGAGAGGGCATATTTTCATGGAATATCAAATTTACTAGGGAAATATGAGGAACACCTTTAAAGCAATATCAAAACATTCAGAAACACTATAGAATAGAAGGTGAAGTTGGCATAATTCTTCAATTAGCCATTCATCTTCACAGGATTCTGCAGAGTCTGCATTGGGCTTTACCTTTAGGACTCTCAGGGCACCAGATCACTTAATTGAGCAGAGTCACAGAGCCTGCACCCTTATGTATCCTTTGGGAATAGTAACACTTGAGAAGCCTGGTCCAGTGGCACATTCTGGGACGTGGTTGAAGAAGGCAGTTGGGTGGAAGTAACATCTTGAAGTGTGGCAGGAATTTCATACACAAGAAATCTTGTGCTTCTGAGAACAATGTGATCAGAGCAGCATATTTTTGAAGATCATGGTGGTGGCTTATAGTGGAGAAAGGAAGTGAAAGAGACCATTCAGAGTCCTCATAGGCATTCAGGAAGGATTTACAGGTTCAATTGATCATAGGAAGCTTCTCACGAGGCACAGGCTAGGAGAAGGTAACATAGGAGCAGTGGGGACCACAGGCATTTGGGCCACTTCATGTACTTTACTTGTGTCCTTGGGGTCACTTCCATTTGATGATGAGCTTCTGTGCCAACCCAACTTTATGGTGTGGTGGGTCAGGTGACACCCAGTCCAAGATGGGCAGCTCAGGTCTCATGGTAACTTGGTGGCCCATGGCCAAGTGTTCAGCCTCATCAAGGCCCAATGGTGACCCAGAAGAGTTTCTTTGGGGATGGGGAGAAGGAGACCAATGTGCAGGGAGCCAGGAATGACGTCCCAAGGTGGAAGTTAGCCAACATGCCAGTGGCCTGGGACAAACAAGCCAAAGGAATGGGGGGAAACCTTCAGAGTATAATCTTGGGGGTAATAGGACATAATTTGTTTGCCTTTTTCATATTTAAGATTTGCTGGTTTGGAATGTCTATGAGAGGCAGTATTCTAGGAGTCTCAAGAAGAGAGCAACAGCTCTGGACTGAATGTGGTGGACAGGTGGGGTTCTCAGGAGGCTTCCTGAGGACATGACACTTGGCCTTGGTTGGACTTGGGGAGGATGAGAAGGCATCGCAGAGAGGGGAAAGGCATCGAGCCTGACTCCTTTCAATAATGCAACTTGGCTCCTGACTGATTCATAGGGGAAGAATTCACCCAGGGCCATCAGCCAACTGGAAGAGCTCAAAGGTCAGGACTGGACATTTTTTCATAGCATTTCTCATTTGTTTGAGCTTAAATGAAGCTGAGCCCTGCAGGGAAATGAGCACATGTTACGCATCTCCAAAGCCAGGAGGCTGCGTGTCCAGGAAACTACGCTGCTCTTATAGTAAGTGATACAAATGACGCACCCTCCCAGGCCTCACGTGGTTTGAGTCCCCCAGGAATCTGGGCAGGCAGAAGACAAACAGGCTTCAAGGGAAGGTGACTATGTAAAAGGTAGCGCAGGGTGGGGAGGCTGTTGTTCTGGGAGTTAGGAGGGGACCTAAATGGGTCATGTTCCTTCTCTGTGCTCTGGTTTCTTCATGAATGTCTTAATCCAACATAGTAGAGGATCCCAGTGATGGATCCTAAAATTTGAGCATAGTCCTGTTTGTTGCTCCCCCAAACCTTGCTTTACATGTCTCTCTCTGACTTTGAGCATGAAGTTCTAGGCCTAGCAAGATTCAGTTAGCTATCTTCTTTATTAGGACGCTCTGACTCTCAGACAGAGCTGCTCACCCCTGCCTGGTGTCCCTACAGCACTTGGGAATACCTAATTGTCACAAAAGGGCAGTCTATTCTCTTTCCCTACAGGCTTGTCAGATGGAAGGAAGTTTTGAATTGGGTTTTTCAGGTCAGAATTCTCAGCCTCTACCACCTGGTCTACCCAGCAATAGGGCAAATACATGATACACTGAACCCTCATAGATAGACATTTGCTTCAGTAAGAGCTGGAGAGACTAATCGTTATTTGGGTCTGTGTGAATAGGAACCTTTTTCATCTGCTTGAGAGTCAACAAAAGTTCATTATAAGACCTAAACTCCCGGGTAGCTTAGAAAACAACCTCCTGCCTTACAGTCCTTCCCGAGATTTGCACATTACTGGTGCAATCGTATTACCGAACGATCACAGGGCTCAGTGCTAGACAGATGTAGGTTCAAACACAAACTCCACCACATGGCTTATTAATGTTTTCTTAGAAAATCCTCTTGACCCCTGCTAAGCCCTCATTTATTCATCTATAAAATTCAATAATAATAATACTGACTCCAAAGGGTTATCTTACAGATTAAGCAAAGTATGTGTAAAACCCTCCTTGTCAAAGATTTTAGAAAGTGTGTTGACTACCTACTATGTGCCACTCTGGCATCAACACACAACTAGACTTCTCTGCAAGCTGTTTTGAAATTCAGAGAAAACAGTTTTCTTGCAGGCAGAGGACTTAGCAATGAATTTACTCCCCTCCTAATAAGACTATATTAGGAGAGAACTGCAGATGTGTGCCAAGGCCTGATCTGTGCCTGGCAGACACCCAGCTGGGCTTAGCTGTGTCCATCCTGGTGCCAAAAAGCCTCATCCACAGAGCACAGCTTTGTCCTCAGGGACCCCAGGAACAGCTGCCCCCAGCTGTGCCCGCCAAATGTGACTTTGCTCTATTGAGGCAGACACTGCATGTGACCTCCTGCCCAGCAGTGTTCTTTCCTCCTGAAGCTGGTGGGGCTCTTCCTGAGGCACCTCTCCCCAGTGGGACCCTTTGACAACTCAGGTGGTAACCACTGGAGTCATAGTCAGCACCAGATTGTCGAATTTGTGTGTGCTCCTTGGATCTTCAACCAGCCTAAGTGGCAGTGACATTGTCCCCATTTAACACATGGGGACACTGGAACTAGCAAACCCGTTCTACTAGAATTTTTTGATTCTCAGAGGTTTAAAAACTGAACTGAGTAAGAACTCGGCATTGTATAGGCAGTGGTTCTCAAAGGGCAGCAATGTTTTTCCTGTCCAGGGAGCATGTGACTATGAGTGTGACATTTTGGAAAGCTGTGGCATCCAGTGGAGAGAGAGGGACCAAGGGTACTGCTAACCATCCTGGGCTACACAGGAAAGTCCTCCCACAATAAAGAGTTGTCTGTGCAAAATGCCATTAGTGCCATTAGCAGGTCGAAAAACCTGATATAAATCATTTCAGTGAATTAGTCTTTTAATCCTCATTAACGCTCAAGGTAGGAATATTTATTGTCCCTCTAAGATAGTGATTTTCAGCTGGTGTGCTACAAGACAGTCTTAGGTATGCCATGCAAATTTTTAAAGATCATTAATTAAATTATTTTTGGAAAAAGTTCTTTTATTTGATTAACATAATTTAAGTGTGCATGGAAGTTTATAGGTTCAAGTGTGCCATGAGATTTAAAAAAAAAAAAAAAAGGGGCTCGGCGCCTGTGGCTCAATCCGCTAAGGTGCCAGCCATGTACACCTAAGGTGGCGGGTTCGAATCCCCAGCCCGGCCCGCCAAACAACAATGATGGCTGCAACCAAAAAAAAAAAATGGCCGGGCGTTGTGGCGGGCGCCTGTGGTCCCAGCTACTTGGGAGGCGGAGGCAGGAGACTCGCTTGAGCCCAGGAGTTGGAGGTTGCTATGAGCTG